>JAATLQ010038079.1:0-76298 GCA_013421005.1 Heliconius erato x Heliconius himera | reverse complement strand
GCAGAAAGTGGGGAACGGAGTGTCTTAACACTAGGTTCCCTCTGCCTGCCGTGCTGTGTGCGGGATAAAACGTGAAGCTAATTTTTATTTCTTACGTAGACTACTTCCCCCAATTTCAGTTGCTGGTTACGTCACGTACTACATTCATGTTTTCCTTTAAATTTAATTTTTCTAAGTTCAAATTAAGGTAGTAAGCTGTTTATTTAAAAAATATTATGTTTTATTTTTATAATATTAGAATTATTCTATGATTGATCCCATAATGTTAATTACTTCTACGAAGCCAAAGCTACTTTTTTGTTTTTTTAAAGTCTATTAATAATGTTAAAATTAAACTAGGTATATTATTTTTTTCAGTTAACATGGTACTGATATTTGATCTCCATCGTTTCTGATGTTAAGTTTATTGATAAAATTACTTAAAAGCTTTTTAATTTCATTGAATTCGATGATAGTTCAAAACTGCCCCATATATGTTCAAAGCTACCCCGCAAGGGGGGCAGCTTTGAACATTTGACTACTGCTACTAAAGTTGATATTGCACCTTTACCTTATATATTTTTCTACATACGATGCTACGATTGTGTGGCACAATAGTTGCACTAAGCCTTGTGAAATAGTAAAGAAGTTAAAAACTGTAGAATTTTTAGATATGACACAAAGTTTAAAAATCGTTCGAATGTGCCCCCCTCTCCCCTACTAATCAATATTTTCAATAAGAAATTTCTCAAACAATTTTAAATTTCAAATTTATGTATCTTATTTATTCTTAATTTATCTTTTATAACTATACTGTATTTGAGGTATATACCTCTATATATCTACCTATATATAGAGGTAGCAATCGGTGGACAGGTGTTAGTCTGATATAACATCGTTAGGACCAATTTGTTCAAACGCTTTGAATTTCCAATGGTCGGGTGGCTTTGGACGTGTCAACATAAGTCGAAATCCGATTTTTCGTTAAGCTCTATGTGTTTGTATGGAAAAATATTTGTAGTATCGATTGATCGCTTTTATATGGCTGAATAAGCGGAAGAAATCTTGTGTTGAAACACTCTGTTCCCAACTTTCCACTAGATATTTGAGACAATGCGTTTTCAGTGACAAACCTCACGCTGTGTTTTGTCTACAGAAAAGAAAAATAATAATGTAAATATAATGGTAAAATAAGATAGGTATGTGTAGAGAAAACGCCCGAGGAGAGATCGACACAACAAACTTTGCGTTTAGTATGACCATGACCAAGTCCAAGAGTCTACCAAGGAACATTTACTCTTGCAGGAGAAAAAAATATTATGTCAATCATATTATAATTATAGGTCGTTGAAGTTTAGCGTGTGACTGTAAACGTAACTATTGTGGGTTTGATTCCCACTAGAGAGAATGAAATATTTAATGTTTTCTTTTCTTCGCTCTGGTAACGATAACGCCAAAACGCGGCGATGAGTTCTGCCACTGAACACGCAATGCCTCGAGAATTCGACGGAAAATGGAGAACGGAAGTGTTAATGGGAGTGGAGTATCTTAACTACTACTTACTAGGATCCTAGGTTCCCTTTGCCTACTCTGGTATGTGTGGGAGAAAACTCGAAGCTAAATATATGTATATATTAAAATAGATATACCTACGATCTCTTTACTATATACGTTTTATATGGAGCAAATGAATTTTCTCTCGACTCCATTTCGATTATAGTAGAGATGGGCAATCGTCTGTGAAACTACGCAACGAACGTTATAGGTCACTACAAGTATATAACATATTATATAACAAATATCAAAGACTTAATTTGTTTTTATTTGCACAGCAGGGTAGGCAGAGGGAACCTAGTGTTAATACACTCCGTTCCCCACTTTCCGCCAAGTTCTGGAGGCATTGCGTCTGGAATGACGGAACTCAACGCCACACTTAGCCTTGACACCAGAGCAAAGAAATAAAAAGATAAATAAATATTTCACTTTCTCGAGTGGAGAACGAACCCACAACCAGTCGATTTTACAGTCACACTTTGTGCCCCTGCGCCACGACTGGCCTCAGTTTTTTTTTTCATTTTAACAAATAGGCTAGTATAATTTATAATATTATTTAGATATTTTAAAAACATCTAAACAATATTATAAATTATACTGGCGACCCACTCGCGGCTTTATTCACTTAAACTTATTTTTATACTTTAGTGAAAGTATACAAATCTTTACACAATTTACAAATTATGTAAAAGCTACTCTGAAGTATAAGCTATATTACTGTAAAGTTTTATTTAAAGGCGTTCAATAGTTGTTGAGTGAAAATGAAACAAACATTCGTCCTTACAAACTTTCATGTTTTTTTTTATATTAGTAGGATTATACAGGATGGAAGTGTCAGCGCTCCTTTTGCGGCAACATATAGGGTAAAATATTTTAAACCCATACCTAAAAAAATTATCGAGATACCTCAACAGTTAATCAACTATGAACTTTGCCGCCAACACCTACGAGTCGATTTCGGAATTGAGCGTATGCGGCGGTTTCACTTTGATAGGTTCGTGTGCGTGCCTCGTTCTTGACAAATGGCGTTTTATATTACAACAATAATTTTATTATTTACTTTGTTTGAAAAAAAAAACACTTTTTCATTTGTGGGAAAAAATAAATAATTGTGTTAGGCTTTTATAGAGTAGTAAAAACTGTGGTTTCATTTAAAGTGGTGCTGACACTTCCACCCTGTATATGTAATCAATATATTTACAATTTAAATTCCCATTACATTTATAAATAAAACATTTCAGCATCATTAGCTTTGCAAAGAAACTGACATTTATTTTTCTGTAACACTTAAGTGTACTAGAGTTACCGGTTGATGATTATTTCATATTTATGAAGTGACAGGCACTTATCTCGGTGAGGTAATGGCCGAAGTTGGAACAGTTTTGCTGAATGGCCCTCCTTTGGAATTTAGATGTCGACTACAAACAGTCTTGTCATTTACTGAAATTATCCTGGATAGTCTTAAATTATGATTATTGTTAGAACTATTGGCTTTTTAGCTATATAGACCACAATGATTTTCAATAATTTCTTTTGATATTTTTTAAATTAAGTTAAAAATTAAATCAGCACGCTGTATCCCGCACACAACCGGGTTGGCAGAGGGAACCTAGCGTTAAGACACACCGTTGAGTGGCGGAACTCTACGCCGAGCTTTGCTTTCTAAATACATACTTCATTTTTTCGAGTGGGGATCGAACCCACAACCAGTCGCGTTTACGGTCACAGTTTGTATCCCCTGCGCCAAGACTGGCTTCATTTATATGTGTTAAATTTTGACTTCACAGTCGATAAAACTTTTGTTTTATGACTAAGTTATAAAATGCTCTAAAATTACAAATGCAATCATAATATATGAATTGTACTATAAATATAGTATACTTCATATGCAATGGATACTTATGTCTATAGCAACAATAACAACAACGAACAAAGAACAGAAACAATTGGCAGGGAAAGACAAACGCAATCAAAAAGCAATCGAGCGTAATCCAACGGTTCGGTTCACGAATGAAAGAATCCTTTAATATTCTATTTCTGTGGTCGCAGTTACATTACCAGTACTCTGTTTTATGGTTACAAATGTTGAATATATGTGTTAATTGAATTGGTACTGAGTTCGAATATTGTAGATATGTTTTTAATATTTTAGAGATAGATTCTATATTAGATATAAATTTTTATTTAGATTGGACGTTGCGGGACTTGAACTCGTGCCTCTTTCGGGTGGGTTTTCTAAATCGACGCAGGTTCGAGTCCGCTACGTTCAAAATTTTATACGCTTTCTAAAATGTTATTGCAATAGGCTAAAACAAAAATGTGCTCATCATTTCAAACAAATGTAGTTATAAGACGGAGTAAATAGAAAAGGAATCCTACTTGATTACCTAAGCTTTCCTTGAGCGTGGAAAATGAAATGATAATAATGTTTACCCCGTAAAATAGAGATGCTGTCATAAATATTAAAAGTATTTACTTTGTTTTAAAAAACGTTGACTACTTCTGATTTCTAACAATATATAAATTAAAATTGAAAATTAATTGAATCCACTTTCATCACCTCTGGCCTCAATTGTAATACAGTATAACAATGATATAGTTCAAAAGTATTTGCGAGCGAAGTATACCTAGTATTTTATTACAAAGTAGACCGAACTATATATTAAAAGAGGCGCGGGTTCAAATCCAGCTACGTTCCAATTTTTATACGTTTTCTTTGTATTTATTTTTATTTCCTAAGTGTGGAATAACACTTTAAAAATATAAAAAAATAATTGAATCGATTTTCAACACCTCTGCCCCATCTAATAATAGATAACAGTGATGAGTGAACTTGTTAGATACCTAGTATTCTATTACAAAGTCAACCCAACTATGTATTATTTATGTAAACACAGTGTTAGAGGAGTAAACTTCTGTGGCTACTGGCTTAAAGATAACGAGTTGAGGTCCCCGTTCTGCGTTCCGGTTGAATAGTGTTTGTTACAATACAAACTAGTTTGCTTTTGATTATTTGATATACAAATTGTATGGCAGATTCATGAAATATATGTATTGTTATTTGATTTGATGAACATATAAAAATTAGTATTTTTCTTTCTTTAGTATAGAATAATATTTTTAAAATGTTAAAATATCTAATAAATAGCATTATCCCGACAGAGACGTTAAAAATATTTATGTTTTTAGCATCTGTGCAGGGATATTTTTTTAGTTACAGTTAGCGTATAAGAATTTCGACATAGCTCGATAAGAACGTATGGCTTAGTGCTCAGAACGCTTGGATGGTTTCTATGAGGCGAAGGTTCTAATCCAGCTACGTAACATTTTTTGTACGTTTCTGAAAAAGTATTTTTCTATCATAAGTGTAAAATAACACTTTAAAATGTTAATAATATTTGCTATTAACTAGTTCTAACCACTATAGAAGTATACTTGTACAATTCTATAGTAGTCGTAACTACTAGTAACAGCTATAGAATTGTACAAGAATAACAATATTTAGTTCTATATATAAAAAACATAACAATCTAACTGCTACTAACTAACTTTCACGTAGTGACTAGTTAGTTGCTGATAACGAGTTCCCGACAGCTTCGCGGTATATTGTTCTACAAATATAAGTTGAGATCTAGGTAGGTTTCTGTAGGTAATATGAGTTTTACTCATTTATATACACTAGGTTTTACCTGTGGCTTTGCCCCTGCGGTGAAATTGAAATAACTAAGAGATGTCCAAGGTACAGTGTACAGGTACAGTGAGTTACATCGAAACGATTGACTGTAAATATAGTTATTCTATTAAAACAAATTATTTTTTATTTTAAATTCTACTTCTCTTATTCTCGAATTCCACTAGAATATATATATTTTTTTTCAAAGTGAACTGGTTACATACGTTACATTTTCTATTTTTACAAGCTTTTATAATTCTCATTTTGTGTGTTGATGTGTGTCTTGGGAAGTACTCTCATGCTAAATGATATCAAGAGTTTTAAGATGGAGCCCGGATGAACTTCATCAATATTTTATTGTATTTAAAATAACATAGTCATAGTGTAAATAGACGAAAATTATTTTCACACGATAGTTTAAACGAGCTTATACAATTTTTGTGTATTCCGCGCGCAGTGCAGCCAGAAAGAACCTAGTGTAAAAACACTTTGTTCCCTATTTTTTGTCGAATTTTGTTGCCTCAATACGAAAGCGAAAAAAATTAAGTATTTCATTTTCTCGAGTGGAAGTCGAATCCACTACCTGTCGCCTTACAATCATATTTTGTGCTCCTGCTTCACGACTGGCCTTATTTACGAAAAATATTAACAAAAATAATTGAAATTCTATAATTATACAAAAATACATAAATTAATGTTACATATCTACATCAGGGCAGTCATGTTCGAGCAATTAGCCGAGCAACCGTGTCCGGCCATTTACGCGTCATTAAACTATGGAAAAGATGATCTGCGTCATACATTATTGTATATTTTCAACACAGTTGAGGCCAGTCGTGGCGCAGGGGCACAAAGTGTGACTGTAAATCGACTGGTTGTGGGTTCGATCCCCACTCGAGGAGATGAAATATTTACTTAAATTTATATTTCCATTTCTTCGCTCTGGTGTTGAGGCAAAGCGCGGCGTTGAGTTCTGCCACTCTTATGGAGTGTCTTACACTAGGTTCCCTCTGCCTACCCTGCTGTGTGTGGGATACAGCGTGAAGCTGATTTATTTTTATTCAACACAGAAAGATGGATAATCTTTCTAGAAGTTAGTGTTGTGTTTAATCAGTACTCTCCAAGAATCGATTGCATGTGTAATGATTATTACTGTTTTACATATATGATACTATATAAATAATATAAATTCAAATAAAAAAGAATTAAATTAAAACAGTTAAAAGGACAGATGTCAGAGAGTCGCCGAGACTGAATTGTGGGTTCGATTCCCGCTTATCTACCCCGCTAAGTGTAGAATACAGCGTGAATTTAATAAAAAAGACTTTTAAACGTACGAAGACATACGACTTCAATTAAAGATATATATGCGCATATAGAATAAAATTGTATAAGCAATCAAAAGCTTTTACTACAATTTATTCCAAAACGTTTTCATATCTTAACAGCGTTGGACCTAAAAAAATAAAATTATGCGATATAAATGTTTATCTTCCTTTAGAATATTAAAATTAGGCATCTAGAAGTACTACTATTCAGGCCTTAATAGTTTGAAAGGGGGGGAGTAAGATTTGGTATTAAAGCCGTTATTTCAAGTGAAGTATCAGGCTTAAAATTTATGTACTGAACCCTCGGTAGGCAAGCGCCGGGCTCGCGCTTGTATTTGTTGCATCTAATGGTACCCACACTTCACTTCACTTCACTTACTAACTGACTCTGACTGGTTATTGTTATTGGTTTAAATCAAAGTAAAGTAAAAATTAAAAAAAAAATCAAATATTTATTGCATACCTAATATATATATTTGTAAATTGAAAAATAATATAAACAAACTCAACATAAATAATATAAATATATATAAGCTTTGAGTTCCAGCACCCAAACTTTCAAATACAGGCAGAAAGTGGAGTAATCTATATACATATATCAGGATATAGCGTGAAATAGAAATACATTATTTCCTATTAAAAATAATACATATTTTAATCTCAATGTCATGCACCGACCATCACGTATGTAATAACCGTGGAATTTAGCTCTAACGTCGCGGTTATCAAAAGCGCTTGTCGACAAAAACGCTCAGTTTCGCTTGATTAAATTTTAATCAGAGTTTATCGGTGTAGCGCCCGAGCGACGCCGCGTTAGTGGATATTTACTATACCTCCCAACATTAGCAATGTTAGATTAGAATTTTAGATTCTTTTATATAAGAAACACTATAGGAATATTTATATACTTTTTTTTTCAGCTTCACGCTGTATCTCGCATGGGGGCCTAGTGTTAGGACACGTCATTCCCCACTTTTCGCCGAATTTTGAAGACATTACTTGTTGAGTGGTGGAACTCTCTTTTTGCCTCGAAACCAGAGCGAAGAAGTGAAAATATTAAATGTTTCATTTCCTACTGTATGTTATTTGATCAACGACGAAATGTTTTATTTTATAAATAAAAACCAATAAATTAGAACGAATTCAAAATTATATTTACACTCTCTTTCTCGAGGAATTAATTTCTTTTCGTTTCTCTTTTTTTATTTTTCTGTTTACTTGCGTTCCTTACTATATGCGAGATACAACGTGGAGCTAAAAAATACATCACTATAATAGAATATTATATTTTATATTGTATTTTTTACAAATTGCAACAGTGTTAAAGCAAAGTGCAAAGTTTAATTATGGAAGAAATTTTATTTAACTAACTTTCATATTTATTTTAAACGTAGGTTATATTACATTCATGTTTACATAAGTTAAGAAAATATAATATTAGAAAACAATCTTTAAGGGATGAGATGATGGTAAAAGTTAGTATAAACATCTTGGATATCTACGCCTTCCAAGTAAAAGTATAAGAAGTATTAGAAATTACATAAGTTACTTATCACTTCTCTATGGACGCTATCTGGGCGTAGTTGGATTGTATCTTCTGTAGAGGTGTTGTGGGTTCGTTTCTTACTTAGCTAAATATTTTGTATAAATAAAAAGTGATGTCTTACAATTCTTAGTTTTACAAGCTGTGCACATAAAATAGAATATATTAATAAATTTTAATTTAGAGGCCGTCGCAGCGCAGTAGCAGATTTCGATTTCCAATCGGGGGAATAAATGATTTATCAATATTTACATTTCTTAACTCTGGTATCAAGGCAGAGCGCAGAGTTGAGTTCTTCCAATCAATACTCAATACCTCAAAAATTCAGTGGAAAGTGAGTGTCTTAGCACTAGGATCCCTCTGTTCCCTCTGCCTCCTCTGATATCTGCGGAATACAGCGTGAAGAAAAAAAAATCACTGTTCATATTACTATATAAAAAAAAATATAAACTTTGTGATGAGACTAAGATAGCCGCATTAAGTCCGTTCTGATTTCCCTCACTGGAAACACAGAGGGCCCTCGAGTAAAGAGCCTTCATTTACACGGCTTTTCATATTTTTCGTGAATTGCCTTTAACCAAGAATTACGATTTTTGTCGAGTGCTCACATTTTTATATTTATTTCAATTTGGTGTATTTGTATAATGCGTAGCTTTGACTGCTTTTCTTCATTTTTAATATATTTTTATTATTGTTGTTTTATAAATATGTATGTAAATGTCGTTATTGGAGTTAAAAAAATATATATCTCACAAAAAGGTAAGTAATTTGAAAACGCCCGAATCGATATTTATAAAACTTTTTCAGACTTGTAAACTTTTAAGATATCTGACATTTTAAATGCTTTACATAACATATCATTTATATTTTTATTAAGGTCTTTCAATTTTTTATAAGCGTAATAAAAAAAAAACTTTGAGTGCATTGCGTGTTGAGCGGCGTTGAGTTCTGCCACTCAACACGCAATGCCTCCAGAATTCGGCAGAAAGTGGGGAACGGAGTGTCTTAACACTAGGTTCCCTCTGCCTACCCTGCTGTGTGCAGGATACAGCGTGAAGCTAATTTATTTATTTATTTATTTAAAAAAAAACTAAAGTACGTAAATACTTTTTAAAATGAAAAAAAAAATCAAACAGCTAATATTATAAACTAATTAACACTTACAGACTTTGAAATTGCTTAAATTAAAAATTAACTTATATTTTTATTTCCTTAAGAAAATTTACCGCAAGACAAGATAAGGTTTAAATTACAAAAATAAAAAGCAGTATAATCTCAAGGTCCAAAACCAACGAGCTGTTAATTAATTCTTAATCAGACTCCATGGCCCTCTAGCGGAAGATTGAGTTTATACGTACCTTAGAACATATAATAGCAGAAGAGCTATGTTGAATATATTTAAACAGAGTGGAAGAGTCAGCGCTCCTTTTACAGGAACAGCATATAGAGTAAAATATTTTAAAGCCAGATCTAACGAAATTAATCAAGATACTTCAAGAGTTTAGACGTAGGAGTTTTTTTTCATTTCACGATGTTTATCCATACTTGTATTTTGTGTGACGCAGTTATGCATAGATACCAATGACGTAAACACATACTATTATAAAAATACTACTAAAGGTTAAACAACTTTGAACTTTGCCGCCAATACCTACGACTCTATTTCGGAATGAATCGTATGCGGCGGTTTCCCTTTGATAGGTTTATGTGTGCGTGCGTCGTTCTTGACAAATGGCGTTTTATATTACAACAATAATTTTATTATTTATTTTGTTTAAAAAAAAATCAGTTTCTCACTTTGGGTTTTTTTTTAATTGTATTAGGCTTTTATAGAGTAGTTAGAACTGTAGTTCCATTTAAAGTGGTGCTGACACTTCCACACTGTCGTAAATATTGTTTTAAAAACGTATTAAAATTTAAATATAGTGGAATTTGAACCCGCATCTCTTGGAAACTGACCAATTATTACGTATTATGTATGTATATGTGCGTCTTGATTGTGGAATTCTGTCCTAAGTGTGGAATAATATATAAAAAATAAAATCTTGAAAAATATCTTGAAATTGAGGATAAATTTATACTTATATTTGTCAGCTTCACGCTGTATCCCGTACACAGCAGGGTAGGCAGAGGGAACCTAATGTTAAGACATTCCGTTCCCCACTTTCCGCCGAGTTCTGGAGGCTTTGCGTGTTGAGTGGCGGAATACAACGCCGCGCTTTGCCTCGACACCAGAGAGAAGAAATTTCCTCGAGTAGGGATCGAACCCACAACCAGTCGTTTTTATAGTCACATTTTATGCCCCTGCGCCATGACTGGTCTCTTATTTTGATATTATTAATAAAAATAATTATTCAATTCCATTTTTTTACCTTCTTATAATTCTTTTAACAATTATGATGCCTCTTCTAATATTTTTCAGTTCCGAGTGAACGCGGAATTTTATGAAAGTTCATCCCCTTTGAAAGACCTTTGATCGTGCCTTTATTGTTATAGTGTATTTTACACTGTGGTTGATTAAATTGTGCCATAAAAGGGCTTTAGTGTGTAATACAGAAATATTAAATCCAAAGAGCATTTTGAAATAAAGATATCAAGATATATTGAAATAATGTGCAAAAAGTATTCATTATTCAACGAAAATATTAAAAGCCATAATAGTTATTTATTCCTTTTGTATGAATAACTTGATTTCTTATAACTATTTAAAAATGAAAAAGGATTGGATTATTGTGCCTATGTAGGTACTAGAAGTATTTAGTTAATTAAGTGATTTTGTCTTTTTAATTTTTCTTTTATTTAGCAAAGAGATAGATAGATAGATAAAAACAAAAAGTCTTTATAAAAAATGTTATTACATCTCTCTTACTCATGCATTGTTACACAAAATAAATATTTTGGTTTCATTTGAAACTGAGATTGGGCGTTGTATGATTTAAAAAGCACTATTAAAATTTAAGCTTATAATTTAGTTTTGTTTTTATTTTTCTCTTTTGAAGGGCTTATTAGGTTTATAAAATTGTTGTTACTATCGTTTTTAATTCAGTATATTTAAGAGGTTAAAGTTTTTATTACCATATTGTCAATGAAATAGATACCTCTGAACTGTAAACACATAAAGATAATGGATACACGTGAACACTTTAGGAGTGGCGAACAACGTCGTAAAGTTAGACTATAACTTGTAAATCTCTGATAAGATTTTATACCTGTTTGAATACAAAATCCAGATTTAAATATATACTTACTTTAATGAAAACCTCTTAAACTTTAGCGACCTTTTACTATGTTTTAAATAGCATTATAATTAGCTGCCTATATATGATAGGTGACAAATTTACGCTACATACATATTCTTTTTAATTTTTTTAAGAGGGAACATAGTGTTAAGACACTCCATTCTTCCCATTTTTCGCCGAAATCTGGAGGCATTGCGGGTTCATTTTAATGCTGTTAATATTATAAGCGGAATCTATACAGGAGACCTTACTGCAGCATCCACCACATTTACTACCAGAGCAAGGAAAGAAGTTTTCTTGTTTGTTGGATACCATTCTCCCATTACCTCCCACCCATTCTCTCGAGTGAAGATCGGACCCACAAGTGTCGCGCTTATTTTCAGATTTACCATACCATGTAGTACCTACTAATTTCTACAGCTGCATTTAGAGATATAAATAAGCGTTTACCTGGAATTAAAACAAAGCAAAAGTTCCAATGTACATGTTCAAATGTATGTCACTGTAATGCTTGTTTTTTTGCTTAAATATTTCATTTCCTCGAGCGGTAATCAAACCCACAACTTGCCGCATTATAATCGGACAGTTGTGCCATTACCCCACTGGCCTCAAACCATATATATAATAATAATGTTTATTGGTTTTAAAATAATAACATTTTACTCATATTACCCTTCTACAACTAAGTCATACTTAGCTACAGATATATGTGTTATATATATTTACACCAAAGCTGTCAAAGCTGTCAAACAAGTGTTATATTCAAGTTTCAATGTCCACGTCACCAGCGAAAGTTAAGCGAACACCCTTGAAAGTCCGTCTAGGGCTATAGAAAGCATTTCCATATTTTGGGGAAAACCTCACTTCATAATAAGAATTTTGCATATTTGAGCCTTCCACTCATTACAAGTATAATCTTTAATGAGAAAGGTAAAATTTTACCATCCCCTTGGAATTAAAAAAGATTGTAAAATCCCGCTTGTTCCCGCGCGTTGATTGTAAAATCCCCCGAATCCCGCATATATCAAGGTAGGCAGAGGGATCCTAGTGTCCCGTCCCGTGTGTAACACTCCACTCTCCACTTTCCGTCGAATTTTGAAGGCATTGCTTATCGAGTGGCGAAAAATCAACGCCACGCCTTGGCCTCGACACCAGAGCGAAGAAATGAAAATATTTAATATTTAATTTCTACATAATCTGTCGCGTTTACAGTTTTGACTTGTTAATACAAAAAAAAATAAAGAACACCAGAAACGCTCATTATATCTCTTGAGTAATATTCCTATCGTCTGAATATTTAGTTCCTTGAATGTTTATGATTGGATCGATTAGAAGACTCCAATTTTATACCAACTAGGGAAATTTTAATAGAACTTGACGTAAATTGAAACGTCGTATATTTCATGATTCTTACGGAAGGAAAAGTAAAAAATATAAACAAGTCAACGAAATATTAAATTGATACTAATACTATAATGCTGTAGGGCATTCAACGAAACAAA
Organism: Heliconius erato x Heliconius himera; assembly: GCA_013421005.1. Lineage (NCBI taxonomy): Eukaryota > Metazoa > Arthropoda > Insecta > Lepidoptera > Nymphalidae > Heliconius > Heliconius erato x Heliconius himera. Next base: position 63,480 of record JAATLQ010038079.1, on the reverse strand, counting down.
CTGTTGTTTCGTTGAACGCCCTAATCTCAGAGTAGTACTGGTTCGAATTAAAATATATATAGATATATATTGCTTGTTTCCTTTAATTTCTTTAGCTCACGCTACGCCTAGTAAACGTTACAAGCATTTTGAATACCTCTAGCCTGAACCAGTCACATCAACCCTTTCATACATACCTAAGGGTCCCTAATGTTAGGACTATAGGCTATATATTACATAACGTTAATAGTTTCGATGTAAAACACTGTACCGACGGTCACAGGTGCCTTGAGTACTTAATGTCTTGTATCATACACAAGTCCTTGTTACTTCCATTTGACCACGAGTTTTAAAATAAATATTTAAATTTACAATAAAATCGTTACTATATATGTCTGTACATGTAAGATTTTTTTTCAGCTCCACACTGTATCACGCATGTAGCAGAGTAGCCAGAGGAAACTTAGCGTTAAGACACTACTTGTTATTTTGCATTGTATTTTGGAGTTATTGCGTGTTAAGTGACGGAACACAATGCTGCGCTTTGCCCCGATACCAGGGCGAAGAAATGAGAATAATAAATATTTAATTTCCTCGAGTAAAAATCGAACCCACAACCTGTTGCGTTCATAGTCACACGCTTGTGCCCCTGCACCACGACTGGCCTCAACTGGAACATGGAAGATATACGAGAAAAAATATTTTATGGAGCATTTAACCCTGTAATAGAACCCAAAACGATTTTTTAGTAACTGTTCACTACACTACACTACCGACTTATAAAAAAAACCACTTGTTGAAACCTTCTTTGTAAAGTATACATAATATGTCAATTATAAAACTGTCGAAGTATTCGTGTGGATAAAATTTATAGCACAAACGGAATCTCATTAGAGCAGCGAGCGATGTGTTTGAATGCAATTAAAGTTAGTGCCAGCACGAGTACGGTGTTCGTGATAGTTTAGCACTCACCCGCTGCACACTTCGAAACAAACATACTGCATAATATGTTTGCTTTAGATTTTATATGCAAATCTTTAAATAGTTTGAAATATATTTATTAAAATAAATAAATCAGCTTCACGCTGTATCCCGCACACTGCAGGATAGGCAGAGGGCACCTAGAGTTAAGACACTCCGTTCTCCACTTTCTGCCGAATTCATTTCCGCAATGCCTCCATTGCGTGTTGAGTAGCAGAACTCAACGCCGCGCTTGTCCTCGACACCAGAGCGAAGAAATGGAAATATAAATTTAAGTTAATATTTCATCTCCTCGAGTGGGGATCGAACCCACAACCAGTCGGTTTTCAAGTCACACTTTGTGCCCCTGCGCCACGACTGGCCTTTTAGGTAGCTATATTTCTATACTGTAAAGAGTTTGTTTGGTTGACCTTGTTAATCTCAGAAACTATTAGTTAGAATTTATTTAAGAATATAAATAATTATGAAAATTATGAATAGTAATTATATTTATTTTTATTGGCTTTCAATGTAACAATTTATATTGTAGCTAAAAATCGGAGTAACTTTTAACTAGGCAGCTTACAATCGTATAAAACAATAATATATAAAATCTTAACTTTAAAAAAAAATGCATTTTCAAAATTAATGTCTATATCTTGAATAAGAATCATAGATACAATACCGCGCTTTAACTCAAGAGACGTGTCAAATTCTGCTTTATTTCCTTATTATTCTTAACGTATAATAAAAATTGTTAAATATTAAGAAATCCAATTAAAATCAATCGATCGCTTAAATTTTCTTGTCATTTTAATTTGGCTTGTGGTAAACAAAGTATGTAAAAGAAGATACTATAATGTAATAGCTATAGCACATCCAATAATTTAACAATATATAAATCCCTATAGCAACATTACTTACCGCTAAAAAAAAATCATTTTCTCACTTACTTTTTTATAGGAAAACCATTTACCAAAAATATTTTAAGCATCCTCGATTGTACGACAATCATTTTGACACTTGTCAGTAGGAAGAGGAAAATTGGTTCAATTTCAAGATTTTCTTAGCATATATATAAAACCTCTTACATTTGTATAGTAAATTTATGCTTGGTTTAAAATATTTTTACGCTTTTTGCTATTTTTTACATATCGAAGGTACAGGTTATTACAAATATGGCTAATCTCAATGTATTATGAGGAAGAGGGTAACCCCCTTCTCTTGTTTTCGTATGTCTACCCTGGTTCTCAAAAAAGATAAAATAATAAAAAAGAATAGTTTTTCTTTTTTTCATGACATAACTCTGTACTGTCCAATTTGTACCCACATTTGAAAAATTATTTCGTGAGTTGTAGAGCTTAACTCTGCACTCCATCTTGCAAGAGTGGCAAAAATAATATTATTAATTTCCCCGAAGTAGAAATCGAACCTATAACAATAGCATTTACACGCGATATCCCAATGAACCACGATTGCATCAATTAAAAAAATCATATTTATAGTTTTACCTGCATAACCGATAGAAACTGTACTGTAACTTCGTTCCGCATTTTCCGCCCAATTTCCGACAAATTTAGTGGCGAAACTTAACGCCGCGCTTTGTCTAACAAGGCGGGAAAAAATCGGGGCCCACTACATCCTGATGGCCGCAAACGGCCTTAAAAGTTGATTACTTTATATATTCAAATATTTATTTTCATATATTCGTAATATTAACGTAAAGCACTACTGAAAATAAACATAACTCGACTCAAAAATATTAGAAGAGACATTGCTTAAAATGTTTTCAGGGAAACTTTCAGCTCTTATTACAAAGATTTGTCTCAAGGAAGAGATACAATTAACTAACAATGTTTTGACATAAAATTTCGTTTTCTATATTTTACATTTACATTTTAAGAATATTTTTGACGCGAATAATATTAAAAGAAAATGAGGTCATCGTGACGCAGGGGGATAGCGTGTGACTTCGATTTGATTTCCACTCGGAGGAGTGAAATATTTAATATTTTCATTTCCTCGTTCTGGTAATGAATCAAAACGCGGCGTTAAGTTCCGCCACCCAATACACAATACCTAGATTCGACGGGAATTGGGAACAGGATCGTCTTCGCTGGACTGTATACTGTTCGTGGTACAAAATAAAAACCTGACTGAATAAGCTAAATTAATATATGCAGTAACACTCGCACCTTAAAGACAAATCCAACGACGTATAATTTATTAAAATTTGTGCACTAGTTTAACAGTTGGGACTCGACAACAACAGAAAAATGAAGGGGCATACATACATATATGAATATATACCTAAAACTCTCATAACTTTTTGGACCTGGCTGCAGTCGGGTAAAACGAGCTATGCCATTCCTGTCATTTTAAAAATAAAGCATAATACTGCCCAAAATCCTGTAGCCCCATTACAGAAGTAACGTAAGTGCACCTACCATCGTTTGTTTATAATTGTTAGCTGGCTTTGGTTAATTTTTAAAAAAATATTACTTTACAAATCTAATTGATATTTCTCACTTTTTAGGCCATTATAAGAGTAGTCTAGTATCAAGACAAATGGCTTTTAGCTCCGTCACTCAATCATTTATGTCTCGAAAATTTTACGAAAAGTAGAGAATTCGATTATATATTAGATTCCCTCTATCTATCTTACTAAATGTAAGTAAGATACAATGTGTGATACTTTTATAATTTTGTGTGATTTAGCTAACTTTAACAGTTTTTTTATTACTAAATAATTATAATATATCTAGTCTAATCTACTAAGATATTGGATTAGGAGTACCTTTAAATGCTGTATTTATTCTTATTGAAGATTTTTTTATCTTCACCTGTATTCCACAAATAGCAGAGTCACACTCCTAAAATGCGTCAGTGCAACGAGGTAGCTTCATGGTTTTTCCGTATATTCGAGACAAAAAAAGGTAATCTCAAAACAATCACGCCGCGTTAATAATAAGGCGCTATTACCAAAAATTTCAATGAATATATAAATTATGAAACGTTAATTACCCAAACTGTTTCATATTCAAAAAGCATTCAGCGAAACCAAGTTTAGAGTAAATGAAGTAAAATTTTATGATGAAAAGCAGTAACGAAGCGTACGGTACAGGTACATACAGTAGGTACCGTACTCGCTCGTAAATTGCGGAGCAGGTTTACTGCGACGTAAATCCGACACGCCGACGGTGAAACACACTTTACGTGTACGTTAACTCATCTATTTACTGGACCTGTAATAAATAAGTTTTTTTTAATATTTCAGGCGTTTTTTTAATTATTTTTTTTTGTAAGGAAAAAATATATTTAATATTTAGTTGCATTTTTTTTTGTTATAAATTCCAAAATTTTTTTTTATTAGTTAACAAAATGCGACTAAAAATGGGATTGTTGTGGCTTCGATCGCCATTCAGGGAATAATTAAGTTAAGTAATTTTTACTTCCCCGTTCTGTTCCCCTTGAGTTGATTGAACCGCTATTCAACACACAATATCTCGAAAATGAGGCGGAAAGCAGAGGACTGTCTCTCTTAACACTAGGTACGAGACATACACGAGATATAGAGAAAATTAAAAAGAATAACAAAATTACATAAAAAGAGGAAATATAAAGAAATAACTGTTTCTTTTTAAGTATAGTTTACCTTTGGGAGCACAGTATAGTACTGAGTAAAGATATTAATGGCAGTGGACGAAATATGAAGTGTGGTGGAGCTAAGAATAAATGTGCATTCGCCAAAACGAGAATCATAATCGTGCCTGTAGCAGTGTATAAAGAGTAGTGTCCTTTTTTTATATTTTTTATTAAGAGTTGTTAGGCGCCACAGACTTTTATCGACCGTGGTTTTTTTTGTTTTTGTTATTGATTGGTTTTCAAGTTGTTTCTGGTTTATATTTAAAATGTGAAATGAACATTTATATTTTTATTGGTTTGCGTTCCTTTTTGTCAATATTGGAATTTTGTAGGCGTGGATCATATTGATTGCGGTGCAGTTAATTGGTTACATAATATATTTTTTGCCTCCTCATCTCTGTAGGAAATAGTCATTTTGATGTTGTGTTCCGCTATGGTCATAGAATATTCATATGCCCGGCGAATAAACTTGCCGATACCGTCTTCCTCGGCGTCAGTGTAATAGATGCTCCCTTTCGTACGTCTTGTTAAAGCGACAACAGCGTTTTTTGAGCGCGTATGTCACTTCCAGTGGACATCTTTATGATCTCGCTAGCTCTTGACTGGTGGTAGTCACGGAGTCCGGGCCGAAACAGTGCATTTGCAAGAGGTTAAATCTGTCGATAAAGGGTAAGTGGTTTATGTCCCCGATAAGTATTGTCTTGGCCTTTGATAATATGGCCGCTATTACGATTGCCCCAAAATGGTTCATTAAGGCCTTATCCACGATAAATCTTGCAGGCTTTTCTGCAACACTGTTGCAGATTTTTCTTCTTCGGGTAACACTCTTAGTAGACCTTCGTTTCCGAGTTCAAAGGCCCTCATAATTTTCTCGCAGATTACAAGATTGACTTTGATGGTCACCCTTACAATTGCTGTGTACTCTAGAATTGCGTTTTGCAAGTGTTGCATGGCATCATTTGCTGGAGACAGCTCAGGTGTTGTTACTTGGCCTCTGTCTGCTCTAGTGTTTCTATACTTCCTTATAAGTTTTTGTAGTGGTGTAAGTAGTTATGGTGGTAAATTAAACTTTTTGCTTTGTTCTTTAGCTTATTTCAGATTGTTTTTGTGTTCCTCTTCCATAGCTATTTTCTTTTCGAGGCGCTGCGCTCCAATCAATGTCGACGTGTTTGTTCTGTCGGATTTTTTCCTTGCTCTTAAGAAAGCCAGATATTCTCCTTGATATTCGTACACAACTGCGTTGTACTATGGTGTGGCTAGAATACATCCCAGTAGGTACATCCCAGTCCACGGCATCTTTTTCAAGATCTGCTTTCATTACGGCATCCGATTGCGCTTAGTGTCCGGGATCCATATTTAGCTGCTTCTGTGTTCAGTGTGCCCAGATGGTCGAGCTTCCTGCACACCTTGGTGAATGGGGAAACTTCGTCTCATCCGGCGAATAGTGCGATGGTCTTGTTTGTTCGAACTATACTACTAATACCTACCGACAGAGCTTGATATATGGGCTCTCGAGTGATGGAACTCAGCGCCGCACTTTTCCTTATGTAAATGGAGAAATGAAAATCATGCAAACTTCCAAACATCGCGGTTAAAGTTGGACGCAGTCTATGATGGCCTTGATACTTAAAATTCTGTTGAATATAAGATTACTTTCGAAGTTATTTTAATCATAACTCTGTAAGCGATAGTATTTTTGAAATAAGTAAAAAAATATTTTCCTTTTATTTATATTTATTGGATACGTTTTATTTGATTTAAATACACTGCAATATCCCACGTAACTTAATGAACTGTTTGCTTGGACAAATTAACAATATTTTTTGGAATATTTTCAGTTTTTTAAATGATTGATTTATAAAAAAAATAAATGAATGTAGGTTATTCTGTCTTAAACTACTAAGAGACATATTAGATTAGACAGATATTAGTATTAAAACACTCCAATTCCCACGCACCACCACATTTTCAAGACATTGTATTTTGAACAGCGGAACCCATCCCCGCGCCCTGTCTCCTTACCGCGATGAGCGAGATAGTAATAATAATTCATTCTGCCGTCTACAAAAAGACGATGTCCTAAGTCTATTATAAAATTTAGTCCATAATTTTATTACAGCGATTATATTAGTTTATTATTACAGCGATAGAACAATGAACGGCATCCTTTCTTATTTTTTTCTGATTTCAATAAAAAATATCTTTTTTTTTATTTCTTGAATTACTGTCTAAATACACAATATATCAACTTTAAATTTAGTAAGTTATTTTCGTCGGAACTTTCAACGGATATTACTGATGCTTTGAAAGTTGCCCATACTTTGTAGTTCAAGTTTTATATAGTAGAGCAGTTTTAAGCTTATTCTAGACCACGTCGAAGCTTTACAAAGATTATTTATGTATATATTGATATCCTACTGCTCAAATGATTATTATTATTTTTATAGCATATATAGCAGGGTAGGCAGATGGAACCTAGTGTTAAGGAACTATTTTCCCCAGTTTTCGCCTAATTTTTTAGGCTCTCTGCACCGCAAATTGCCTCGTTACCAGAGCGAGAGAACGAAAATATTAAATAATTCGTTTCCTCAGGTGTAAATCGAACCTACAACCTGTAGAGCTTACAGTAGCACGCTTCTGCTCCTACGCCAAAACTTCTTCACTTAATATAAAAAAATCACTTCCTACCGAACTTCTAAGCGTAGATCTTTAAAACTACAATTCAAGCGAAACAGCTAGTTTCAGAATTAGAATTGTGTAATTTTTTTGCAGAAGAATATATATTTTAATTTCCTTGCTCTGCTAACGAAGAAAAGCGTGGCGTTGGTTTCCGCCACTCAACACGGAATGCCTCAAGAATTAAGCGAAAATTGAAGAACGGAATGTCTTAACACTAGGTTCCCACCCACTAGGTTATCACCCAATAATAAACTTACCCTGCCATATGTGGAATACAGCGTAAAGCTGAAAAAATATTTATTTACATTCTTTCTAGACAGATCTTAGCTGTGAATATTTCGAGCGCTGAAGACGGTCAGCAGTAAAACTGCTGGCCGAAGCTAATTAATTACACTGGATCGCGCAAAACCTTAATTATGCGTTAAATTTATTTAGTTAAACTAAAATATTATAAAAAATATATATACATATATTAATATACTGTATTATCATTTGAGAAATATGTTGTATTACCTATACGTTTTTAACAGTAGTAGCGATGTTTTCGTTACAGTTACAGAAATATTTTGAAAACTTTGCAATAATCTGCATTATAGTTCTCTTGCGTTACCGTAGTGTAACCTTAACACCCCACTTTCTGCCGAATTCTGGAGGCATTGCCTGTTGAGTAGCAGAACTCAACGCCGTGCTTTGCTTCGACACCAGACCGAAGATATCGAAATATAAATTTAAGTAAATATTTCATCTCTTAGAATGGTGATCGAACCCACAACTAGTCGATTTTACTGTCACACTTTGTGACCCTGCGCCACGACTGGCCTCTATTATTATGTAGTCCTTGAAATTCTGCATGTACAATTATAAAAAATACAATATAAATTATAAAAAATATAATAAATTTTAAACTCATTACCGTATGGAAGTACTTTTAAATAAGTATTGACTAAACTCACAACAAATAATAAAAAAAATCGTTAAATTTATATCATCCTTTTGTTTAAAGATCTTAAAGCAAAACCCACGTGAAACGTCTGAAAACAAGCTATTGACTTATTATTTATAAAGATACCTAAACAAATATATTATTAAATTTGTGTTTGTATTTATCCGTTTCTTTACATCCAAAGTCAACCAGGTTGATCACACAAAAAGGACGACATAAATAACGTTAAGGCAATCGAACCACGAAATCCCCTCGAGACTCATTAAACAAACATAAAACCCATCCGAATCCACATTAACTGATAAAGGCACTTACGATCACGGTTTCCGTTTTAGTATGGTGAAGGTTAAGTAATGAATAAATTAGCACAATAAAACAGCAGGCCAAGAAGAGAAAACCCGGGAAAGAGGGAACCCGGGAACCTAGTGTTACAACACTCTGTTCCCCACTTTCTGGCTTATTTCGGGGGGACTCCGTGTTGAGTGACGAAACTCAACCCCAAAATTAAAATATAATAAAGTATTTACTTTTCTCCAATGGGAGTCGAACTAGCAAATACATAAAATATACTATCAGCTTCACGCTGTGTCCCACACACTGCAGGGTAGGCAGAGGGAACCTAGTGTTAAGACACTCCGTTCCCCACTTTCTGCCGAATTCTGGAGGCATTGCGTGTTGAGTGGCAGAACTCAACGCCGTGCTTGTCCTCGACACCAGAGCGAAGAAATGGATATATAAATTTAAGTAAATATTTCATCTCCTCGAGTGGGGATCGAACCCACAACCAGTCGGTTTTACAGTCACACTTTGTGCCACTGCGCCGCAACTGGCCTCTAAAATATACTAGCAAAAAAAATCTTAATATTTTTTTGTAAAAAAACAGACGATATTTGATATTCATGTTTTATAAATATGAATTAAGCATTCACATCAATGACTTATTAACATTAAGGTACTTTCCTTTAGATCTCCACTCGAGATATTCAGGAGTTCTGCCGACCGTTTTTGTTTGTAAATCTTCTCAGATTCGCGAGCTCTTATCATAATTGTATATATTCAATTATATTTGAATAAGTCGAAAGGTTTTATATTTTATAAGATAAAGAAATGTGCTTATATTCTTTTTAAGCTTCATTTAATATTATAATATACGTTTCATATAGCCAGAGAAAAATGTGTTCTTTAATTTCTTTTATAGGATTAATTTTTCTCTGGCAGAAAAATAAATATATAAAACGAAGTAATTGACAATTTTCTATATTTTTTATGATTAGTAACGTAATCACTGGGTTGTATTGTGACCCTGGCTGCATTTTGTTTATCTTGACTTTTATTTTTATTGGTCTTTTAAAAAAATACATAATTATGCAGATTTCAGAGTGGGAAAATAATTTTTTTTTTACATTTTCCAAGCGAGTATTGAGCCCTCAACCGTCGCATTTAGTTAGGTGCAGTTCCATTGCGCCACTATAGCCTCAATAACTACTAAATAAAATTAAAATATAATTTTTCTTATTATTCATACACAATTATTATTTAAACACAAATTATTATTTATTATTTAAACACATTATTAATACATAAATTGCTGCGCTTTCAAAGAAGGCAATCTAAGTTAGCGGCGTTCAAAGTGGAATCTCGTGAACTCAATTTATCACAACCACTATGTTTGACTTACCTAATAGACTCTATATTTAACTTTTAGACCATTTCTTGGTTCCTTAGTTAGTTGAGTGATCGATAGTCTTTAGTCGAATGTATATAAATTAGTTTAAGTTTCAGTAAATAAGTAAAGTTTGGAATTGTTTTTAAATAACCTTCCCGAAAAAAAAGATATTATCAACAAATTACGATACAAATGTGATAGATACATCTTGGATGATATCTAATTGGGGTTCCGTACTTCAAAAAAAAATAGATTTTAATTTAATTATCAATGCTTCAATTTAAGCATATTATAGCATATACGTTATGGCAAATGGATTGACCAAATTTGGTTGAGTCGCCTACGCGACTCCCGGACGTGGACATCCACAATGCCTCTTCATTGGACTTGACTTAGGATTGACTTTACATCTGGAACAGTACCAAATTGTCCACCCTTGCGGCCTTTATATCGCTGCCTGGTACGGAGAGTCGTGTTCATTAAACGCGACAGTCGCAGAACACCCGCAACTCATCGCGTCTGGCACTCCACGTCAGAAGATCGGTATAGGATGCGTACAACGACAGCCTTCGCTTTCGCCTGAGGTTAAGTTCAGCCATAAAGCTGTTAAGCAAGTTCTGTCCTCTTTGGATATCAACAAGTCGAGCGGGCCAGATGGCATCTCTCCTTTAGTGCTCTGTTCACGTGCTTCTGAGCTGACACCTGTGCTAACGCGTTTCGGCACTCTTACTCAGTCGGCGTAGTCCCAGACTCGTAGAAGAGCCCTCTCATTCACCTAATCCCGAAGAAAAGCGATGGGTATGATCCATCTAACTGCAAGCCTATTGCTATCACCTCCCTGCTCTCAAAAGTCATAGAGAGCATCATCAATAGCCAGCTCTTGATTTATTTAGAGCATCACCGATTGATTAATGACCGTCAATATGGCCACAAGTAATTACCTTGTAATTATTACTGTAAAAATATATTTTTCTCAAAAAAAAAACAACTTGTTCAATTTTCGTATCCACAACCGACACGTTTACAGTGAGAAGCTAATATAGCTTCTAAACTTTCACAATTAGGTTGAGAAAATAGAAAATAATTAAGCAAAACATTGACTATAATTGTCAATCAATTTAGTGTCATTCGGTGCACAGTCAAAAAGACAGATAGACTACAAATTAAATTGCAGTACCAAATTTCAATTATTATAAAATATAATTTAGGCCATTTTAGCGGAGGAATAAAGTATAATCTAGGTCACTGACATTCAATAATACTGATTAATCCATACAAATAGTTTGTGTTTGTTAAATTACACCGAATAATTGGAATCGTGACCGTCGGTAATTTACAGTTATTCATTGTGCACACAATGTTGCAATGATGTGGAGGCTTAAAAAATATATCGATTTAGATCTTTAAGATTTTTTTGAACATTTTTAAAGTGTTATTCCACACTTAGGAAAGAAAAATAACATTGAGCCATACATTCTCAGAGTGGTCTGAGCACCTGGTTGGTTTCCAGGAGGCGCAGGTTCGAGTCCCGCTTTGTTAAAATTTTTATACGTTTTCTAAGTTAGTATTTTTCTTTCCTAAATATAGATTAACATTTTAAAAATGTTAAAAATATTTGTATTATATTTGGTAGAATGTAAACTTGCGTGTATATAGCTTAAAAATGTTAAAAGACTTATTTTTTTAGTTTTGGTTTTTTTTTGACCTCGGGCACGTTAAAAACTGAAAAGTTTCTTATATTATTATTTTCTTAGTTATATAATAAAATAAATAATAATGACCTACAATACAAATATCCTTACAAGTTATTGACCCATTTGGATCCCAGTTGTGTTGTTTAGTAAACTTAAAAGATATCTAAAAACCGGGTATGACACCTCGTGGCCATGAATATGTTATAATTTCCAGAGCGGAGATTTCTTACTTTTTACGTTTCTAAGTTTAATACGTAAATTTTTGGTTTATCCTACTTGCTTATTAAAACATATAAATTAATCTATCTATTCAACACGAAATGTATCAAAAAGGGCTGAATTATTTTTTAGCCTCTTGTTGATTCCTGTATATAACAGGGCTCTCTACTTTTTATTTAATTTTAAAGATATTGGGTATTGAGCTCCGGAACATAACATGTATACTAGAACGAGACAGTAAAATAATTCGTAATCAGTAAAATGTACCCTTTTAGATACAAATTAAAAAAAAAATCCATAGTCTGTACTGTAAGAATAGAGGCGTGTAAATAATACATAAGACTCTACATTCTTGGAAGTCTATTCGATTGAATGAGCAAATAGACCTACGATAAATTTATTACACTTGAGATAACAGGGAAAGAAAAGCTTTAGTCTGCTTTATTCTATAATGTAAAGATATTGTGTTATTCTTCAAGAAATATTATGAGATAGATCGATCCTCACTTAGAGGAATATTGTCATTTCTCCGGAAAGTAGATAACGTAGTGTCATGACACTAGGCCTCTCTTCTCTCTCCTCTGTCTACTTCACTTCATAAAAACATGAAATTTCGTATGAAGTGATGATTTGATTGATGAAACTTAAAGTTTATCCGTTCTCTATCTAAGCTAAAAAATATAGTAATTGAATTGATTTTGTTCAAAAAAGATTTTTTTAATGTCGATATATACAAATTAAAATTTAGAATTCCTCTCCTTAACCAAACGATAAAATAAAAGCATTCAGTTCAAATTCGATGTAACAATTATAGTACAAATTGTCGTCCTCCTCTTTGTGTTCTACATTAAATGATAGAACTCATAAGCTCTCCGCTGAAAAGCCACGAGCTTTTAGAACAAACTTTCACATTTACAATATGAGTTGGTGTTCAGAATATTGTTCGCTCTAGCCCTTAACCACTGTACAAAGTTCTAGGACTCTAATCAGGATAATGCGTAGTCTGTACTTATGTTGCATCTTAAATATCAGCAGCACCTTTAATATCGCGATAAGCTCAGTGTTTAAAAGGAAAATCTTTCTTCGTAGATGGTAAGTGCAGGTGTCATTAAAGAAATAAGGGAACAAGAAGTACAAGTACCATTTTTCAAATAATTCTTTTGTAATGTTAAAGTTGTTCAGGAAGAACAAATTTGTCAACGTCAAATAACATACTAGTTTAAGCAAAAAGTTTGAAAAGCTTTGAAATTTCAGAAAATACATGATCTAAAAATATAAACTTACAATGTTCGTTCCAACCTTTATTTTATTCTTTAGTATCTTACTAATATGATGAATGTAAAAATCTGTAAGGATGGATGTTTGTTCCACTTTTACGCAAAAGCTACGGAATGGATTTAAATATAACTTTACAGTAGTATACCCTATATACCAATATGAGACATAATCTACAATTTATGTACAGATTTATATAATTATACATTTGTGATTTAGTAATAATATAGCAATAAGATTAAGCAGGCGAAGTCGCGTTTAGGTTGCTAGTATTGTAATTTGTTCATACTTATAAATGACAGCTCCCTTCAAACAACCGTGAAATTGGTGATAGTAATCCTGATGGGATCAATCGATTAAGCGTAATATAACAAAAAAATCAAGTTATTAATCTCTTTTTTTGGTAATAACTGTTTTCGAAAGTCGAAACACTAGGTAGAGATACATATATTTTCTCTCTTCTTGTGCTTAAAATATATTTCAATAATTATATGGGATCACGTTTATATATGAGTGCATGTACATATGTATTCACACATGTATGTATATCATTGATATAAAAAAAATATTTACTTTTCCTTTTTTTCTACTTTTTATATTTAAAATAAATAATTATTAAAAAAAACTTTTTAAAAACAAGCTTTTTATCTTTTTTATGTTGTATTACTTTACAAATAAATTCCTTTCATTTGAGGCTCATATTAGGTCAAAATTATAATTATATCTAATCTTGTCATCAGAATTGAAGTCGTTATGTGAATTTCAGCCCGATCAGAAAATGTGAAATGGACCAAATTGCTTGCAAAGTATCATATACTTGCACAGCAACTTAAATAAAAATTTAAAAACGATAAACGCTTAAATCTAATATAACAGTAAAATATAAATAACTTTAAACTCGCAATACAACTTATCTCACATCAGTCGCTTGCAAACTACGAGTAAGTGTAATCATTCTTCTTTAACTTTATTTCCGCGATGTATAAAATACCAAAGTGAATTTCTGAATGTATGCTCTATTTTATAGTCTGTAGTTAAGATATTCTAGTACTTACTTTAAAAAAGTAATTTAATTGTCATACTTAAATACATTTAGGTATAAGCAAGAGATTCAAATCTCATTTAGGCATTTTAAAATTATTTTTATTTTTAAAATTATTTTTATTATTATTTTTAGCTTCACGCTGTATCCCGCTTACACCAGAGTAGGCAGAGGAATTATATAGGGTACCTAGTGTTAAGATACTCCGTTTCATTAACTGCCGTTTTTCAAATTCTGCCGATTTTTTGAGGTATTGCGGGTTGAGTGGCCGTAATCAACGCCACGATTTGCCTCGTTACCAGAGCGTAGAAATGACAATATTAAATATTGCATTGTATCTACAATGGGAATTGAACCCACAATCGCTACGTCACAATGGCCTGTTATTTATGTTATGTCAAATATACAGAAACTACCTTTCGCTCTGATTTCATCTGAAAATCTCTTTTTAATTATATAGAACTAGAAAAAATAGGACAATTTTTTTTAATAATGAGGTCATTAAGGAAGGAATAATTAAAAACAAAAGTTTCACACTGAAACTTAAATTAAATTGATGAAAAAAAAAGATCTTCAAAAATATAAAAATAAAAATAATATAAAAATTAAACAATAAAATATCGAATTTGATAAGAATTTATAATATCTTTAAAGAGAAAATAACAAATGTGTTAGCAAATTATCATTTTATAACTTTAACATTAAAACTTTACATTTGGGGAAATTTACTTAGCGCTAATATTCTAGTTCGCCTAAACACCTCGCTTCTTGGTTTCTTATAGATTAAATCCGACTTCTTAAAAATATTTAAAAAATAAAAAACGGCTTCATGCTCTGTCCCGCACACAGCAAAGTAGGCAGACGGAAACTAGTGTTAAGACACTCCATTTCACATATCCCGCAGAATTCTGGAGGCATTGCAAGTTGAGTGGCGGAACTCAACGCCGCGCTTTTGCCTCCACGCCAGAGCGAAGAAATAAAAATATAAATGTTAATATATATTTGATATCCTCGAGTGGAAATAGATCCCATAACCAGTCGATTTACAGGCACACTTTGTGCTCCTGCGGCGCAACTGGCCGAAATATTTTATATGCGAAATATATTATATATTGAAAGAAAAAAAAAGGACGGAATGCAAGATCAACCAATAGATTTCTTCTGTCTACCCTGTTGTGTGCGGGATACAGCGTGAAGTAAAGACAAAACCTTTATTTCTTTGCCGGATATTCTAGCAAGATTGTAGGTGTTACGTAAAGCAAACTAAAATTATATATAGCCAAATCCCAGCACAAATCTTTATTAAAACCCAATCTAAAATCTCGTTGAATTCTGAAAAGTGTTTTCTTTATCTAAGTTATGGAATTAGGCTCGAAATATTAAATGGGGAACGATGAAATTACTTGTTTGGTTCATGTAAGAGGCATTAGCGTTTTTATATTACTATTTAACACGCTGTATCCCGCGAGTAGCAAGGTAGAGTCAGAAATCTTAGTGTTAATCTATATATTAATCCATTCTCCACGCACCGCCAAATTTTCAAGATATTACATGTTGAATGGCGAAACTCAACGCCACGCTTTGTTTTCGAATATATTACTTTTTATATCGAAATATTTGTGTTTTCAATTTTTTTTATATTGTTTATCTATTAGTAATTTATAATTAAAAATTTTTGGCTAATTTTATATTTTATTTTATAGTATTAATGGATGAACGTAATTAAATATAGATAATTATAAAAACAACTTATTGTATACGCTTTAGCGTAAATATATTTTCTTACTAAATTAATAATCTATTATTTATAGATATATGCTCATATTTGCTTACATTTTGATAAGTGTAGGTGTTGATAAATAATTTATAAGATGCCATCAATTCAGGTATATTGCTTATTTTTATCTTAATTCATTTTAAAATAGTATACTTATATTTTTTGTTATATAATTGAAAAAAAAAACAATATAATTCTTTTATATTAAACCATTTTTAAATCTGTTTCATCACTTGTACCAAATTAGGAGTCTATAACAGAAGAAATAATTACAAGAAGATTGCATCCCAGACATTTGTTCTTAAGAACAGGTTTGATTAAAGTTCAATTTATTAAGATTACGTTTTGCGGGATTTTGAGATTAAATATTTTACTTAAAATAGGTTGCCTTCGGTATCGACTAAGGCAAATTAAACGTTCAAAATGTAAAATCTTAAGCAAAATAAGCTCATATTTTTTATTCGTATTCATTTTCCAGCTTATTAGAATAAAGCGCGGAGTTGAGTTCCGTCGCTCTACACGAATTGGCTACGTCTCGGACCACATCAGGCCCATTGCCTTCAGGTTCACTGCTACTGAACGCTTCCAAAGTGATTTAATTAATATCTTAACTATTATTTACATATAATATTTCCTAGTATAGAAATTATTAGTACTGCAAGTTGGCAATTATTTGTTCAAGTACTACAAGTGCTACTGAGTATTGATCTGTAACTTTTAATAAGTAACTTATTTCAGAAGGTTATCAAACAGTTCGAGGATTCTGTGAAAGCCAAGTCAGAATTTTATACTTTAATTATACGTTATTTTAAATCCATAAAATATTGAATATTTAACAATAATGTTGAACAATATTTTTCAAAAACGCCTACAAATTTCAATGTAGCGGGACTCGATTTTTTTGCCGGTTTCTAAGTATACTGCGATTTTGAATTTTTTAAACCCTTTTAAAAAATCTAACTTGAGGCCGGCCGTGCGCAGCGGCACAAAGTGTGACTTTAAAACCGACTGGTTGTGGGTTCGATTCCCACTCGAGGAGATGAAATATTTACTTAAATTTGTATTTCCATTTCTTCGCTCTGGTGCCGAGGTAAAGTGCAGTGTTGAGTTCTACCACTTAACACGCAATGCCTCCAGAATTCGGCAGAAAGTGGGGAACGGAGTATCTTTCACTAGGTTCCCTCTGCCTACCCTGCTGTGTGCGGGATACAGCGTGAAGCTGATTATTTTTTTTTGATTTAAAAAATCTAATATATTATAAATGTATAGTGTCAGAATACTACTTTTAAAATGTTTTTATTATTTTAGTTCTACGTATCTACCACGTTACCATGATATCGGCAAAGAGAACACAGTTGTAAGTCACTTAGTTTACTTCCGCCACCAGAACCAAAAAAATCTAAATCTAAACATAAGTATGATAAAAAATGTGATATTTTTTTTATTTTAAAAAGAAATGTAAAATAAAATTTAAAATTATTTTCTATAAATAATGTGAAATATGAGTAAATATTAATTAAAAATTCTCTTATCATAGAGTTTAAGAATCAATTAAAACATTTTTGAGAATTTTCCTCATTTTTGTAATTTCTCATATTATATTTGTTAATTTCTTTTTAAACACGATCTCATAATTAATTTGAAAGTTGCGATGAATTTTCAAAAGAAGTCAATCTAAGTTAGCAAGTTCCCAAAGTTTAATTTAATGGTTTCTAACTTCGTAAGACTAGAATATTCATTTTTAAGCTTTTCACCTTTGGTTTTCTACGTAATATAATTTGAGTTCCCCCACTCAACACGCAATGTCTCGAAAATTGGACGGAAACTGGGGAACGGAAGTGTCTTTATAGAAATGGAGTGTCTTAGCACTTGATACCCAGGTTCTCTCAAAAAGTGAAAATAAAAGAAACAATTACTACCAAATTTGTTCGCAACCCATGACCACCTCGATAACGCGAAAACGATCGCGTCAATATATTTTTAATCTATTCTATCCTGAAAATGCCACATATAAATCAGTTTACAGCATCTTAACAATACTCACGTAGACAAAGAGGCGGGCGAGCATTAACCTGATTGAGTTAAATGTTATGCTTTCCTTAGATTTATACAAGAAGAGCCTATTTTAAGTTTTATGAAGCAAGAGAATAAAGTTCATTTTCATTTAACACACCATCAGGTAGAAAACTGCCGGTAATAAAGCGTAAAACTATGAAATTCTTCTTGCGCTATACGTAATCTTAACAGATTTTCTTTTCATACTCGTATGTGAAATATAGTTTGGATCATGCTGGCGTTTATTTCAGTATCATACCAGGTTTTTTGATACAATGAAATAAAGTAAATTATTTTATTATCTGTTTTCTTGTCTTAATAATTCATTATTTTAAATATAGTTTTATAGTTTTGAAAATATTATAAAAAAATACCCAAAAAGTAGTCACCATTACATCCTAAGCAATCTTCAATTTGTTGCCTATATAAAGTTCAACTTTACAAAATGTATTTTTTAGTTATGTAGAAAAAGAAAACAGTGCTAAAAGTGTAAAAAAGGACATACTTCATAAAATAAATTGAAAAAGTACAAAAGAAAATTAAGTAAATCAAGCCAATTCCTTTTCCCTAAGTAATTGTTCCACCGCGTTACAGAATACAATGTTATATTATTTTTATCTAACGTACCTACATACATTTCTAATATCTTGGTCCACTTTGAATCTTGTTTTTCCTAAGCAATACCACTTTACTCTTGGGGCTTAAGAATTTCTTGCGAGAATTTCCCTATATTATATTAGCAACAGGATTTTAAGAATTCACGTCAAATTCTTATAATACATTTTCTTTATTAGGAATATACTTATTGCAATATATAAGTTTATCAGTATAGGTTAGAAAGAAATAAAGTAAGAGAGATGATGAATAATAACCTTATAAAAATGTTAATAATTTAAGCAACATGGATAAAAAATATATGTGGGTGACCAAAAGCCAACACACGTAACTTCTAAGATAAAATATAAATACGTTTTTTTTAGTTTTACCCTGTACTCCAAACATAGCAGAGTAGGCAGAGGGAACCTGGGAACCTAGTGTTAAAACTTTATTTATTTTGAAAACACGATGACTTCAATCCGTGCTCACTCTCCCCTCTGTAATGGTAAAAAAACTTAAAGATTTAACAGTCACACTACTATATCAGGCCAGTCGTAGCGCAGGGGCACAAAGTGTAACTGTAAAATCGACTGGTTGTGGGTTCGATCCCCACTTGAGGAAATGAAATATTTACTTACATTTGTGAAAATTCATTTCTTCGCTCTAGTGTCGAGGCTAAGCGCAGCCTTGAGTTCCGCCACTCAACACGCAATGCCTCCAGAAAGTGGGAAACGGTTTGTCTTAACACTAAGTTCCCTCTGCCTACCCTGCTGTGTGCGGGATACAACGTGAAGCTGATTGGATTTAATTTTTTTAGCTACTATATTAAAAAAAAACACTAACATATAAAGTAGAGTAATCGTATCTTAGTTGCAAATCAAACAAAAAGACACAATCCAAGATCTAATTTCTGTGCTTAGCTGTTTTAAATTCAATACTTAATCACGTTAATATATCAACTTGAGTTTTGCAAATGTAAATCCCTCTCAAGGCTCGACACCCTCAAGGGGATACGTGGAACCGTACTTTATAACCAGCTCATTTGAAGGAGAAAGAAAGTTAAGTTTATTTTGCAAATATTCAGATATTTTTATATTGATAAAAGGATAGAATATATTTTTTCGACCACAGATACATATTTTTTTTTTACTTTACAAACCTATTTTTTTTTAAATAAATAAATTTCTTATAAACTCTTTTTAATTTATTAGAGACGTGAAAAATTAAGAAAATAGAAGTGAAAAGCTCCATCCGTCGGGTCGTGTCAGACTGCAATCAGTATGGATTGAGTCGGCATCAAAGGGAAGTGAACTGACTGAGTCTTGTAAAAATTACTATTCGAAAGCTTAATATTCAGTCTACATGGGAGCATGCATTTTATTTTAAACTATTCACCAATAGTGTGTAGTACAATACTGTATAAACAGTTAATTTTATTTTGACCAGAAACAATTTTACTACAAATAATTAAACAAAAAAACGGCGTTGAATTCCGCCACTAACGCGGAGTGCCTCCAAAATTCGGTGGAAACTGGGGAACGGAAGTCGAGCGTCTTAATGATGACAGAGTTATTACAATAACAAGGTTCCCAAGTTCTTTCTGCCGTCCCTGCTATGTGCAGGATACACTGTGAAGCTAGAATTTTTTTATAGACTTTTTTACCTATAATGTTGGCTTTTGATGAGTAAATGTAAATTTACGTTTATTTCAATATATTATATATACAGTACATAAACACAATTGAATATTCAATCGTAAATTTATTTGGTAATATTTTTTTCCTTTTGCAGTAAAAGAACTGAGTAATTTAAATAATTTGCTCGTCGCTGTCGATTTATTTTACTCAGTCGAATATCAATTATTAAGATTTTATTAGGATTTTATTTAAAAGAAAGAGAGAAAAATATCACATTAATTAAGTGTTTATAAAGTGAAATGATTGATCTGAAAAAAATAATAAAAATAACTATAATTGTCAGATTTTAGCGTGAAATATTCGCATTGTTTTAAATAGATATAATTATGATTCGTATAAAAATTTAGCTGAAAGTAATAAAAAAACTTAAGCATAAGATCGTCATTAATTTCAAAAAGAAATAAGATAAAACTTTCTTGTTAAGAACATTTTTGGTTATTAGAAAAAGTTTTTTTATTAATATTGCCATTCTAAAAATTTCTAAAAATTGGAAATATTAATGCGAAATAACGTTTACTTAGAAAGTTTACTTACTTCACCTGCCATAATTGTGGGGTATATAAGAGTGGGTGGGTAGTCATTTGGACATCCAGTTCAGTGCAGTCAATAGAAAAGATAAAAGATATTCTTCAGTGAATGAATAAACGAATTATAGATAGATAAGGCGCGGCTTTGACTTTCATAACTTTGAATAGCGGGTATCGAACCCACAATCATCCCATATACTCTTATATTTAACTATATTCATATTTATATTTACCTATACTTATCACTATAGTACTTAAAAGAGGGTTTCGCATAAAACGTACAAAGCAAGGACGAGTCTTTGGGACTTGAAAATGAAAGAAATATTTCCGTACGAATGGATTATTAATATCAATTTCGAATTTCCCAATGAACCCTTTGACTGTCAATTTTAAATGCTCCAATAAATTTCAGTAGTTTTAATACGAGCACTGTAAGCTCTCTCCCGGGTATGTTAAAATATCAAAGCGACTTTTGAATATATTATAAGATGAATTTGTAAGTTATGTTCAATTCCTGTTTGAGCATGAGGTATTCTAGGTCCACATGAGGGAATGCAAATTTTTTGATATATATATTTTAATTATTTAAAATAATTAAAAGAAAGGGCACAATACAAAATCATGGACCATAAGAAAAAAGTTTTTGATGCCTGAACTGAAATGGGAAATATTTGTGGGTATCTTAAGTTAAGTCATCGAGAGGTTATATGTCATTGAATTCGATTTCTCCCTCTGTTTATACAAAGTGCAGTGTTCATGAGTGGAACGTGGAGGCTGAGGTAGTATGAACTAACATTTTTTTTATGGAAAAGGACAAGGCAAAGGAGAGTTCGGGTCACCTGATGGTAAGTGATTACCGCCGCCCACAGCCCCGTGCAACACCAGAGGAGCTACAGGTGCGTTTTCGGCCTTTAAGGTGGGTTGGGCGCCGGAGACAAATACAAATAGACAGACACCTAGAAAAGAAAAAAGCTAAATATAAATTACTACATAGCATATAACATACTGCGGCGTTAAGTTTCGCCACTCAACAGTCGTCCATCCTAGAGCATGAGGCCTGCCTACACCGCTACATGCAGGATAGAGCATGAAGCTTGAAAATAAATGGTTAGAACACCCTGTGCAATTAAGAGGCCAAATAACTCATGTTAACTTCAAATTCGACAGTTGGCCGCAAACTCAGATTTAATGCTTTAGTAAACTAATGGGAAGTGGTATCCCTTTCCACTAGAGTAAAACGCTAGTCTTCAATACTGTGTTATGTTAGTCTGTGTGTGGTTATGAGGTGTGACCACTGTTGTGGGTTCGATTTCCACTTGAGACAACGAACCGCAAAAGCGCGGCATTGAGTTTAACCACTCAACACGCCATGCCTCCGTAATTCGGCAGAAAGTGGGGAGCAGAGTGTCTCAGCACTTAGGCTCCCTCAGTCCACTCTGCTACTTGCGGAATACAGCGTGAAGCTAAAAGAAAGAAAAAAGAGTATGTTTAACATTTAAAATTATTTCCGATTTCATAAATATTAGCCTTACGATTACAAAAAATATCTATATATTAGGACTGGCTGACCTGGACTGAAATATTACTCATTCGTTAATATTATTTACACACAATAAAGGTATGTTGAAATAGCATAAATTACATTATAGTTTTTTTTCTTTTTTATTTGTTGAAGTTAGTTAAATAAACTGTGGCACTATAAATTGCCATAATTGTAAGACGAGTGGAGAACAGATAAAAACGAAATTTATTACGAGAACAGATAAAAAAGTATCATATGAAATTAACTTTCAACCAAACAAAATAAAGAAAACACGACCAACAAGTATATGTAAATCAACCAAAAAAAAACAACCAATTTGCAATACGAAACGCTTAAAGAACCCAAATATCGATAAACCAAGCCGAGATACTTAAAGGTAACAATAGAAATAAAAAATTCTAATCGCAGCAACAGCGTGGAGCAAATTGAAAAAAAAATACTTCCCGAGCAAGTGATAATTGAGGCGGTGCTTTTATTAGCTCCACCGGCGATAAACGTCGAGATGAAATATCCATGGCTTTTATTATGGCTGTAATGCTGTAAAAAATTTAGAAAACGACCTTCTACTTAAGTGGGAAACTCGCGTGTACGGTACAGTTGAAAAAATATAATTCGGTTTGCAATATAATTTAAGTTTATATTTTTATTTTATAATTTATGTAATAATTTCTTGGAACATTATATAACAGTATGATAAGGTTGTAGGTTCAAGTTCAACTCTGTCAAGATTCATCCTCTTCCATGTCTTTACATTCATAAAATAGACATAAAAGACATCTCAAGATTGTTCTTAAGATCGATCTCTGAGTTGTGAGCGATTTATAAAAACAAGTTCTTATATCATAAGTTGTTGTGGGCTAAGTGACAGAACTCAATGCCGCGTTTTGTCTACCAGAACGAGAAAACAAAATGATTTATTGCTCCAAGTGCATATTGAACCTAAAACCATCGCGTTAAAATCACACTCTGACCCACTATACTATGATGGCCTCATATTTGTACATATACGAGTAATTATGTACACAAATTCTCAAAAATATAATGTAGGCTTATAACATTTATTCTATTTAAATATTTTTTTAACGTAAAAGTCGGCTACAAATTAATTATTATCAAAAGCTTTGATCTGAGGAGAGAGAAAATATGTTTACATTATTTTCTAACGCAAAAAAGTTCAAATAAAGCTCTTTTACGTTCCGAGTCGTTTTTATGAGCCTCCCGCGTTAAATACACATTATTTAGCATTTACGATATCATTTAATTAGAAAAGGAAGCGATGTGTCATTTCTTTAGGGATTTTTGTGAGTATTTTTTTTATTTAGACCGCCGTTAGTCAAAGTGGCCATGATATATATGTATTTCCTTATAAGGAAGAGGATATGGGTTCAATTATGGTTTGAGCGGAGTAGTGTAGCTTGACTTTCAGAATTTAACAAGAACTATGACATGAAAATACTTGTTTCCCCTAGTGTGAATCGAGTCCGAAAGCATTTCGTTACAGATAGTTGTTGTCTGAATTTGTAATAGTAATTTAAATGATTAATTAAAAATGTCTTCATTTCAAAAAAATATTTTTTTCTTGACTTCATGAAATAGAAAGTTTATATATATAAAAATAAAAAAAATATATATATAAAAATTATAACATATAAATATTATCTCAAGCCGGAATGTAAACTACCACCATCGCGTGTACAGATTTTTACTACTTTTGCTACTGCACTACGATGGCATTTTTTAGTCTTGTTTCATCTAGTTGTATTCTATTAATTAAAAACAAAAACATAATATAAAATATTTATAGAATCATTTATTCTATATAGTATGTTCCCTGGTAAATATCTTAGCAGCAGTGTAGAGCTTTTCCTTCATATCAGGGTAGCCCTCAAGCAGGTCCTTCCAATCTTTGTATCTTAAAAAGACAATGTCAACCACCTGAAAAAAACATGGAAAATCCTGTGATTTACTTGATGTTTGTAGAAACGTAGTTAAGTTGGAAATATTTTATAATTCTTCATTTATTCCCTTATAGTTATTTCAGGATTTCATTTTCAGTTTTCAAGACATTTTGATTCCCTTTTCCACCCGAGTTCGAGACATTGCGTCATATTAAGTGGCTAAATACAACGCTGCTCTTTATTCTACTAGAGTCGTTTGTGTGAAAATCGAACTCACAACGATCGCATTTACGATGTGATCTAAATTTGATAATCCCTTCAACAGTTTCCAATATAATATGTATACTAATATAAAAATGTTTGTAATATTAAATGAAACTTTGTTTGAACAACGTCTGAAACAGAGAGAGAGCTGAATGATTCTTTATTCAATCTACACAAATCAAACTAATTAACTAGTTATTAATAAGTCAGTAATAGATAAGCTTTCGCGTTTTCAATACAAACATTTGCCTCATTCGCCAATCTAATATTGCCTAAGAATATCAGAAATAACATACACATACATACATACATACATTATACACACAAAAGGCACGAGAGCAACGTAAAATACCGTTAGCGAAGTTGAAATTATCAAAAGGAATCGACGTTTTAATTAACTCTTGTCATTCAAAACTAAAATAAAAACAGTAAAAAGTATTTGCACAGTACAGTTACCGTTCTCGAAAAATACGAAAATTGGAATGGTGTGTTTGGGAAAAGACCGGGTATCAGGCCGAAATATCCGTTGGTGTTCAACACAGACAGCATCTTTCTTTCACCGCTAAAAAAAATGTAGTATGAATAAAGAATTGATAGTAGTACATATGTAAATAAAGTTTTTATTTTCGTTGTGATGTCATTGTTTACGTTTGCGCACGTTGTTAAATAACAGATATTTCTTTTTTTTCAACTATATATTTCAATATATTACTTTTATATATATACTTATACTAGATACCTAAATGTGGTTTCGCTCGCTTAAACATATTTTTATATTACAGCCAAAGGATAATATTTTTTTATTAAAAGTTTTTTATTCTATATACTTTCTAATACTTCTAAGAATATTTGTACAAAGTTTGGTGATAATAAAATCGGTTGAGTAGTTTTGGTGTCAACATATTTATATTAGTTACTACTTAGATTTTTTGTAACTTATAAGTATAGACAGCTAACTAATATATACATAATATATAATTTTCGCAGGTATCAATTCACGAGGTGTTAAATGATAGCTCCATAAAAAAAATCCTTCAAACTTTCCCTTTCCCAAAAATTCAGAAAAAATATATTATAACGAGCCTATAGACAACCCAGTTGAGTTTAAATATTATGAAGATATCTACAATAGACATGAAGAAAATACAATTAAATTAAGATTAATTTATTAGAAGTCCGTGCAGCTTTCCCATGCTTATCAGGCTAAATCCTTTTACCTCTTGTTAATACAAGTTACAATTACACAATACAATTATAAAAAAATATGTGTAAAAATAAAATTTATGTTAAAAATAGACTTACTTTTTATCTGTGTACCACTTTTCAACCTCACCTTCATGAATAAAACACATAATGGAAAACATGTCGCCTTCCCGTATAATGAATTTACCTGTGCATAGTAATTTAAATTTTAAGAGACAATTTTTTTTCCATCTTAGTCACTTCCGTTTCCCATTTACTTTTCGCCGATTTCTCGAAACTTTGCGTGTTGAGTTACGGAACTCAACGCCGCGCTTTCGTTCGTTACCAGAACAAGGAAATAAATATATTAAATATTTCATTTCCCGTATGGAAATCGAAAACACAACCGTCGCTTTTACAGGCTTGTACCCCTGTGCCACGACGCAGACAATACGAGAATACTTTGTCGTATATGTATCAAACCCAATTACTAAACTACAAGGAATGTATTATTTTCACCTGGAAATACAACAACTCTCGTCAACCTGGAAACAACTTGCCGATTAAAATATTCCGGCATATCTTTGAACAGGGGGGCGGTGCTCAGGTGGTGTATGTAGAGCGCGCTCAAGAGGTCCTCGCGAAGACAGTGCGGCGCTTGTTGAGCTAATTCGGGGAGCCAGTTACCTTAAAACGATGGAGTCCACTGAACTTGTATTGGAAATATGTATATATTGTAGAACGATTTGTATATAGCACTAGTCGTTGTAGGACGTGAAAAGAAAATCTCTTTTTTCCTGTTTCAAAATCTCGTTTTGTTTTGAAATAGGAATTATATATTGTTATGAGAAATCCTTCGCTCCTACAGTTTCTAATCTACATTCATGACAAATTTGTACTTTTTAAATAGTTGCGCCGGCATGTTGGCGATTATTAAGCGTTTTTTATTGTTTTATCAGATATCTGGAGGTATCTGATAAAACAATGAAATCTCCCCACCCCCCACTAGAGCCCATGCTTGCGGGCGTAAACAGAGCGTTGATTTATTCTAATTTTACGTTTTCTCGAAAAGTGTACGTCCTAATTTTATGATATAAAAATCAAAGCTTATAATCATATTTTTTTGATGATGCAATAATTTTTGCTCCTAAGTTTCGATATCTTTGTCAAATAAAAAAATATTTAAATGCCTTATTGTGACTTATTTATGAGAGATACAAGAAGGTTGTCGCGGTTTTAAAAATAATATAATTAAATATTTTTAAAGTGTAATGTGTACCTACTAACATATACATATTTAACTATTTCTGCAACGCACGCGGTTAAAGTAATAACGATAGCTTTCATAATTATTGTTATTTCATTATTTAAGGTTAACTAAGAATTAAACCGTAATATTATATACAAAACAAAAAAAAAGTAAATCGGACCAGTAGATCCAGAAATTTTAGCGTTTAAGCAAACAAACAAACAAATTCTTCTGCTCTATTATTATAGTATAGATAGTAAACAATTTAAAAATTAATCTTTAAAGTTATTATTATTATATAAATTTAACATAGAAAACCTATCAATTGATTAATTTAAAATATATATACAGAGTGTTTTTGTCAGCACCACTTTAAATGAAACTACAGTTTTAACTACTCTATAAAAACCTAATACAATTATTATCACTTTTTCCCAAAAATAAAAAAGTGTTTTTTTCAAACAAAATTATCGTTATGAAATAAAAGGTCATTTGCCAAGAACGACGCAGAAATAAATCTATCAAAGGTAAACCGCCGCATACGTGTCATTCCGAAATCGAGTCGTCGTTTACGTTATTGGTATTTCACCAGAATTCGGCAGAAATTGGGGAACGTAGTCTTAACACTAGGTTCCCTCTGCCTATATTCACTAGCGTAACTGCGTCACACGAAATACAGGTATGGATAAACATCGTGAAATAAAAAAAAACCCTACATCTAAATTGTTGAAGTATCTTGATTAATTTCTGTAGATATACTTCTACGTCAATAGTTTTTTAACTAACCTCGCTGCCTCTGCCATAGTTGCGTCGTGTATTCCTTAACTGAGTCCAACAATATCGTCGACAAGCCACTGTGTCTCAGAGAAGTCATTAAAATATTAACATCATAGTCGTAAGAGTATAATTCTCGATATTTTGTGTAGACAGCACTTATTGCTATACTTAAAATCCATATTTCAATTGGATATATAATGAAATTTATGATTAGTTTATAATATATTTGTTCCAGAGTCAATGCTACAACCTGAAATATTTTTTTGTGATATAAAAAATATTTGATTTTTATAATTTATATAGCAATGTGATATTGTAACTGACACTTCAAGCCCCACTCAATAAAATATATAAATAATCAAACATCAATATATAAAAATTATAATTCATATATTTTAATATGGCTCGTGATTTGTCTAATAGTTAGAACTATTATCGTAGTGTTCGTAAGTAATTCAAGATCTTTTAGAGATTCAGAGGTAACAGAATGAAAAGTACAATAAATTGAATATGAATAGAAATAAAATATATTATAATAAAATAATGTAGGCCGGTCGTAGCACAGGGGCACAAAGTGTAAATCGACTGGTTATGGGTTCGATCCCCACTCGAGGAGATGAAATATTTACTTAAATTTATATTTCCATTTTTTCGCTCTGGTGTCGAGGCAAAGCGCGGCGTTGAGTTCTGCCACTCAACACGCAATACCACCAGATTTTTTTTTCAATTTTTTTAATTTCAATAGCGTTTAATTACTTTTTAAATCCTTTGAGTTTAGGTATTTTTTAAAATGTTACACATAATTTTATAACCTGTAACAAAATCATAAAAATGAAGATATTTCTTTCTCCGAATTTACATCGAACCCACAACCACCGCGTTTACACTCAGAATCTGTATCGCTGTGACACGATGGCCTCAATAATTGTAATAAATTAAATATAGATAGCAATATACTAACAATATCTTCTTCTGTGTGTGTGTACATTATAATAATATATATCATAGCAACTATATAATCCCATGTCCAGTATTGCGGTACTACAAAACCGTATTTCTTTTCATCTTTTCCCGTAAAATGTCTCGTTAAACGTGCACATCCTGGAAAATATATTTTATTATATTTTTGATATATAGTCCCGCATATAGTAAGGTAGGCTGAGGAACTTGAACTCGCAACTAAAAAACACTTTATACAAAGAAAATAACTATTAATTACCATTATAATAAATTCTAATAATAAAATTTACTTACCGTCTTTTCTTTTATCGGGTGTAGTCCACTCAGTGTAATCTATTGTCGCGTTAATATCTGGTGGAAACTCGGTTACTTCCAGGGGAAATTTGGTTCCTTCGAAGCCGATATGTTATTAACATTTTACTATTCATTAAAGTAATATTGTAACAGGGTGGTCAAAAAATATACAAAATAAATTATATTCGGCACTTTAAAAGTGACGATAATATTTAGTTAATACAATAATTCAATACTTGTAAATAATCTGTATAATTTAAGTAAAGAAATATTTGATTTAACTAGTGGTACAAATAAATATTCATTTATCGAAAATAATTTTTCAATTAACTCTTCATATAATACAAAATAATAATGATAATTCAGTAATAATAATATAATTCAATTTATGAAAAGTATGCAATTTTCATCAATCTTTTCTTATCATGTAAAATTATCGTAAATCAACAAATTTTACAGATAACCATTTTTTTTTCAAGTTAGGTTGTTTGAAGTTCAATTAAATATGGAACTTTTGTTATACAGGTAGGAAGTGTCACCACCACTTTAAAGAAGCGTTGACACTTCCACCCTGTATATGGTCATATGGTGATTTCAACCATAACTTAAAACTGAAAATCTTTAATTTATTAAAAACTGTTAATATCTACAACATCTATGGTAACATTAAGAGCGATGAATTACAAGACCTTATAGTAAATAAAATGATTGTACCTCGACAAGCGACGTACACCCAGCCACAGGTGATACAATGTAACAACAACATTACTATAGCGATCTTTAGTAATATTGGTGCGCACATACTCTGAAATATTTACTATTTGAAAATATATTTATTATAAATATACTTAGATTATTTGAAATATATTTATATAAGCTTAGAAAAATGTCAAAAGCTATTTTTTTTATTTTCACGCTGTATCCCGCAAATAGCAGCATAGGCAGAGGAAGCCTAGTATTAAAACACTCCGCTCCTCACTCACTCCGCCAAACTTTGGAGTTATATATTCGTGTTATGTAGCGGAAGTCAACGCGGCGAACAAAAAATTGAAAATATTAAATATTCCATTCAATATTTTCTTCAAGAGAAAAACGAACAGACTTGGTATTTGGTCCTGCATCAAGACTTGTCTCTTGTTTTTTTGTGAAATAAATAGCTATTTACTAAAATACAACAAAATATTTCATATATTTTTACTAAAGTTAATTGAAATAATTGTTTGGTGATACCTTCTTATTACTAAATGCGATGATTAGTTATAATATCAGAGTTAATAAATTTTCATTAAAAAAATGATAAGGGAGACGCCATTATCATTTTTTTATGAAAATTTATAATAAATCTTTTTTTGTCTTAATATTAAGTTATCTTTATTTATCTCAATAAAAACGTCAAAATCATAGAACATAATAAAGAGGGTATTACCTGAAAACCTTTACAATAGTGTTTATGAAAATCATAAAGCAAGTGAAGCCTTAGTAATCTGAACATGCCATAACTTCTATATCTCGAATCATAAGATAAAAGTGGAATGAGCAATGATATAAAGTCAATATAAAATTGCCACTTTTGGAAAATACGCCATTTTATTACTTTATGTACACATTCACCATTTTCTACTATTAGCTCAGTCTAGAATTAAAAAATATAAATAAATTTAATAAAATGGAAAACATTACCTACTAATGCCTATATTGTAGAGTGTGATCGTGGGGTTAGTTAAAAAAAGTCCGTAAAAAGCCAATGAAATCGGTCTGCTGTGTTATGAAGTGGGAAACCCAGTTTCAAGCAATCTCAACTAGTTCTCCACATCCCTGTCGTACACCCTGAGTACTGCTGCGACCACGCAACCGCATGTCACTGAGGGCGTGCGCCATACAGAATACAATCACTGAGAAGGGGGGATACACGAAACAAAACCGAAGATTACCGTATGGTCCAAGGCGACAGCCCAGCTAACGGTTTAAGGCATAGTGAGTTAGTCACCTGCTTAAAATGTATGATTAAAAAAACAGAAACAGAGATAAACCAAACTGATCCTTTGCCGATGACCTTTGGCATAAAAACCCGGGCGCAATTACTTTTTGGATTTAAGCACGCTTAGGAATGACTTGCCCAAGCAGAAGGAGAAATGCTTAGTAGTATAACTTGCGAATTCTTCGTCAAGTGAAGTGCGTCTTGATGAATTAAGAGCGTTCATAAATCTGACTTTGCTATATTCTGGCAAGGAGATGGCTTATTTTACAAATAAATACAGTAGATGCTATTTTTGGGAAAAACTATACCGAAATAAGTTGTAGATTCAGATTCCTAAAATCATAGCATTTTTACGCTGTTCGCATGTGAATATTCTGAATTAAAAAGTTAAAATACTAACAGTAAAAAACTCCGTAACCATATACAAAATGAACAAACAGTCCAATATAACAAAATCCACCGTAAAGAAATCAGCTTTGTAGTCGCCGGGGAGTGTTATCAGTATTAACATTGTCAAAGACGATATCACCGGACACAAGTACGACACGTACAGCCATCTGTAGTAGCAGGTACCGGATTCAGCTTTCGATCTTTTGTTCATCCACTGTTCAGATATATTTTAATGAAAGGATGTTATTAGGTAATAGACAAATATGTACAATAGACCATTTTAACTATTTAATTAACTCAGTTTGTGCAGTTTCACGCTGTATCCCGAACATAGCAGGACAGGCAGACAGAACCTGGGAACCAAATTTTATATCACTTTGTTCTTATGAAGACACCTTCTGTTCACCTCTTTCCGCTAAGTTGAGACTGACCGGCTTTTTCTAATTCAACGCCGCGCTTTACCTTTGGACCAAAGTAAAGAAATAAAAATTGCAACAATTGTGAATTGAACCCACAACTGCGCCACAAATGTACTTACATACATAAAAAATAATCAAAAGCAACACGCTTACAGGCAACTGTATAGCTTTCCGTCCGCGCAGTAAATATCTCACAGTGTTGTATGGGTTTTCAAGGACCAACTTTTTCACCGCCATAT
The DNA here is from genome assembly GCA_013421005.1 of Heliconius erato x Heliconius himera. Classification (NCBI taxonomy): domain Eukaryota; kingdom Metazoa; phylum Arthropoda; class Insecta; order Lepidoptera; family Nymphalidae; genus Heliconius; species Heliconius erato x Heliconius himera. The sequence goes on along the minus strand of JAATLQ010038079.1, from coordinate 31,532 downwards.
AATCATATTTCGATTGCCAGTTCTTTGCGATATTTTCCCTACCCTGAAAGTCACCAATATTTTATAACTTTTCAAAACGAAGTAAATTGATTTTGGAGAATGTTCTCCATACTTTTTCTTTGATATAAGAAACAGTATAGATGTTTTGACGTCAAATCGGAAAAATCAGGGTAGAAGTATTTTTTCAAAATGGTTGTGCGTTTTAACGTTAAGTAAATAATTATTTATACAGATTTTATATATTTTGTAAATTTGTTAAATAATAAGGAAACATATTCATTTACATATTGAAAATATACTTTTTAAAGCCTTTTATATGGGAAGTAAACGAGTATTTTTCAAAACAAAACATCCGAGAAAAGAAATTACCCAACACGCAATGTCTCCACAATTTGGCGCAAAGTAGTAGTAGCAAAAAGGGGACCGGAAGTGTATTAATGAGAATGTAGAGTCTTAACACTAGATTCCCAGGTTCCCTCTGCCTATCCTGCTATGTGCGTGTTACAGCGTAAAGATGCAAAAAAAGAAAACAAATGCTAAGTTGAACCTAAACCTTATATCGCATAGTAGTTTAAGTAATTAAAACTATCTTTTCTTTTTAATTAAAAAAAAACCCCTTTTTATCACACCTTATCACCAATAATATTTTGAAATTTATCAGCTGGTATTTGCAGTAAGTCAGCGCAGTCACCAGATTCTGCTGATATTCGAACGGGTCTCGGCACTACGCTGTCCAGTTGCCCAAATATACCACCCTGCAACGGTAAACATTAGACAAGGTGATATTGTTTCAACACAGCAGTAAATGACGACACTTTAATACATTTTTTTATGGTCGAGTATCTTAAAAGAAAAAAAAATATATTTATTTCCGTTTGTCTATTTGTCGGTCCGTCTGTCAAGGTTCTTTTTCTCTATACATCAAGCTGAAATTATCATCTAATACCAAATGCTACTTTGTAATTTTTAGGGGATTCGCACTTGAACAGCTTTAATTTTTAATATCAAAATTCTTTCTTCTGTAAATTTAACTTAAGTACTCTGAGAAATAAATTTTCCAATTATACCGCACCTTAGTCAAAGTAACCAATTCCTGTTCATTCTGTTTAATAACAATTTTTCCTCGATGAACTATATAAACCCAAGGAGTCAAATTCATTTCCCTTACAATTATTTGTCCTGGAAGGAAGTAAAATTGGGTGGAGGCACTAGCTAGAGCTCTTTCTGTGTTTTCGTCCCCTTTTAGTATTGTACTAGTTGCCTCAACTGTTCTGTAATGTAAGAAATTATGATAAAAAAAGTAATTTTAGTGATAAAACCGTTATTTATATTTTCTTACTATGTCTTTGTATTGCAGTTGTTTTAAATACTAAAAAATAAAACCAACGTTAACCTTTGAAATCGACTATGTATCTTATTTACCACAAAATTATTACTAAGAATATTTTAGTTTTTAGAAATTGATAGTGTATTACTACCCAATATATTAAACTTAATTTACTGAATTATTATCTTCGCTCGAATGCTCGAACCTACATACAATAATATTTAATTCCTAAATATTGACAAAAGAACACTTACTTTTTAAAGAAATAGTAACTCAAATCTTGTCTAAATATAGCACCTATACGTTCATTCATTAGACTTTGTATGTTAATACCTTTTGTTCTGAAAGAATAATAAGAAAGTATCATTAAGTTATTGTCAAAATTCGAAAAAAAATAAATATTTTTTTAGTGTATGAACAATAAGTAACTCAGTACCCCACGAACAGCGTTCGACTTGTTATCAAAGCAATAAAAAACCATTCAACCGAATAGGAATCGAAGCAAAAGCCGTCGCTTATATAGACAGACCTGTACATGGCATATTTCTATAAAAAAAATAATTACACTGTACCTCAACCACCAATATCTAAAATGTGCAACGGCTCTATCTATAAGCGAGTCTTCGAGTCTTTCAGCGTTCAGAAACCTTCTTAACTGATTAACTCCGTGCTGAAATAGCGTATTCCTTCGAGTGTTCAGCACTAACAACGTTAGTGAATAGCACATTACATACCTACAAATAGTTTAGTTATTTATATTATACATTTTAGTTATTATATATTATACATTTTAGTTATTTATAAACCTCCACGTTAATATTTTTTTTCAAATTCACGCTGTATCCCGCATACATATAGCATGGTTAAGCAGAGAAACATCAAATAAAATATCTAAATGAAAGGGAAAAGTGGGAAACTGATTTATCAATGAGTTCTTTTTTGGCTTTATGCTGTATGCCGTATAGCAAGGTAGGCAGAGGGAACCTAGGAATCTAGTATTAAGACCTTTTCTTTCCCGATTTTACGCGGAACTCTGGAGCCATTGCGACTTTCGACACCAGAGCGACGAAATGAAGTACAAATTTAAATAAATATCATAAGGAACTAAATTAACAATAAAATAATATTAAATAAATAACAACATAATAGCAACAACAGCTAAAATGGTAACATAAATTCAATAAAGAAAAGCCACCACTACAATATAATAATAGCATTTAAAATAAATAGGAAAACAGCAATTCACCGATTGCCATTCCGATCGCCAGCAAATATTGGCAACGTGATATATATTCTTGTACATACACACCCACCCGTACCTACATACATACATACATACATACATACATATTGCTCGAAATGGCTTACCAAAACATAAATCCTAGTGTTAGAAGCGTAAATCCAACGCCAAGATGTTTTCGATTTATCTGAAACTTGCCCAGGTTAAATCTCATAAAACCGCTCTGGGCCAGATTTAGACTTTCCGCGTAAACCTAAGAGATACAGTTGTGTAAAAGTTGAAAACATCGCTTAAGAGGGTTAAACTTTTGGGTCCTTAAAAAGGTGTTCTCAAAATACTTATAGTCTTATAGCAGCTGTATAATATAATATCATAATTTTATCGCTTATAATACTGTTACAATTTTCATTGTTGAAAATTTTTGTACAAATATTGAAAGTGATATTTCAAAAATAATAATATATAATACAGAGTATGTTAGGCGTTTATACTTTAAATATATCTAATATTTCTAAATAAATAGAAAAATAACAACAACAGATCACAGATTTCGATGCCTAACCAAGAATATAAAGGGAGATCAAAGATCTTCTTATAATTAAAAGATACTTGAATATAAATGAAATATTTTGGCATATATCAATACCATATATTACCATATGCAACTGATGGATAGTAGGTTTTTCATTTAGAGGTAAATAGTTAGGCAGCCAGCAGTTGTCACGACGAGACATGCCTAGAAGCTGACCCGAGTACCCCCAATCAAACTCAATACATTTATAAACAAAATAATGACTTGAGCCGAGCAACGCTAGCACGGATACCACTTGCCATTTTAAAATCTGAATGAAAAAGAAATCATAAATATTAGTTATTAATTTATTAACTACTATTTTTAACATTTTGAAAGGGTTATTCCAAACTTAAGAAAGAAAAATACTTATTTAGAAAACGTATAAAAATTTTGAACGTAGCGGGACTCAAATCCGCGCCTCCTGGAAACGGGCCAGGTCGGTATTTATTAACTACGTATTTTATTAACTACTAATTTTGTTTTATTGTTAACCGACTTCTGCGGTGTAAAGGAGGAGGTGTATAATGAATTCTTACAATTAAATTTTAATACTTTTCCTTTTTTTTTTAATGTTTGTTACCTCGTATGTTTGCTTTTGACTGAGTGAATCGATTTTGAGGATTCTACTTTTATTTGAAAGCTGGTTCTTCCCGTGTGGTCTGTTTTTAATTTGATTTTGCGCGACAAATTAACTCAATACGAATAACTCAATATCACCCTAACCGTTACCAGAGCATATTCCCCGAGTAGGAATCGAACCCACAACCGTCGCGTTTACCATCACACGCTTGTGCGCTTCTCATTTTTAGGTAGATAATTTAGCAGCGCATTATAATACAATAAACTCCATAAGACTTACCATTAAAAATGAAAAATTCGTATTAGGCATATCAGCAAGATAATTGAAATATCCAGTCAATAAATACAAGTGAGCGAATTTGCTTATCGTTGTGATCAGCAGTCCATCATTTTCGTTTATTGTTGTAGTCATTAATGCGTTGTAAATGTGATAAATGGGAATACAGCCGATTACGTCGAAAATGAAGCCACGACTCAAATAATGTGGTATGCTCTTTCGTAAGCTCGTTATCAGTAAGCCACGTTGATCGTAATAGCCCATCTGCAATTTTGTAAAACTTTAAAGGTAAGAGAATATAGAGCATCTAATACTTTAGTCATATTTGGAGGTACTTTGGTTAGATGCTGTGTTGGCGCAGCTGTAGTCGCAACTTAAGACTATAAGCGCGACGTTTGTGTGTTTATTTGCCACACGAGAAAATGATTAATTCCATTTTTTGCTATTGTAACAAGTCAAAGCACGGCATTGAATCCCACCACTCAACACGCAAAATCTTGAAAATTTATCAGTTGCGTAGTAAACGGACTGCTACATGTGGGGAATGAAGTCACAACTATGGCCTAAGAACCTAATTTCACAGAAAAAATACAATTATAAAAGACTAATTAAAAAGAATGTGATGTATACGTAATGTTTGTCAAAAGTTATCTCTCTCAAACAATCTAGCTCAAAGGTCGATTGATTTTTTATCCATAAATAAAATACTAACAAATAGTTTAAATATTATATCAGCAATGGCAATAAGATCACATATTTCTCCTATCACTATAAAAATCCATCTTGAATTAGCGCCACTACCACCTTAAAAAAAAGGAATATTTTCAATAAACTATATAAAACATAGCGACCTGCTCGCGGCTTCGCCCGCTCATACTAAAAAAATATTTATTTTGTTATCTGAATTACTCTATTACTCAGACAGTGTTACGTAATATCTAATACATTTGAGCGGACTTCGTCATTAAAAACTCAAATAAATAGAAGAATATTATATGTAAGACAAATAATTTCCACGCATACCTTGTATTGCTCTTGTTGATATAGAAATGACAACTACAATCGCTCGAGTCAACATCCAGTATTCCATAAAACTGCAAAAATAAAAAATATTTGAACAAGTACCATATGCCTCTTGTAAAAAAAAACATTATTACAGAAAAATTAAGTTCGAGTGAAATGAAGAAGGGCTCTATGTTTCTCCTAGAGCTTCACGGCAGTAAAAAGATCTCTAGTGAGCTTAAATATGAAATCAAATTTTACTTTTACAGAACAATGGGATTTGGTTGTGTTTTATATATAGGCGAAAAGTGATTTAAATCTGTCTTGGATCTAAAATTATAAATACGCTTATTTTATAATTAGGCAACATTACGTATATATCAAGACTTATAAACATATTTAGAATATATGTACTTATATTAACAGTACTAACTTTGACGCTGGGTCTATGCAAGCGCTGGCAGTTTTAACTTTTTGTTCGTTATTAGATTCAGTAGGTAAGGTTTCTATAGGTACACCAGTTTTTCTAGCGTGAAAAATGTGATCACGTAACTTTTTTTTGTACTGCAATATCAAATTACATGTTACAATGTTGTAAAATGATCAAAAATTACATAATTTAGTATTCTGTTGTATTGTAAATAATTTTACAAAAATTTAAATATATATTACATTTTGATGTTTATCCATATAATCGTGAACCAACAGATCAAGAGCAGGAGAAAATTCTTCAACACAGTCCTGTATAAGTTCCCATTCGTGTGGATAACTCTTAATAACATCGTGAAAATCATGCATTTTCAGGTATAAAATCTAAAACAAACAATTAGTTCATTTAGTAAGAATTATTTTTATTTTTATATATTTTTATATATATAGTTATTGTACTTTTTAAAATATTTTTATATATATAGTTATTCTGCTTTTTTTTGTGAAAACATACAACTGTTTTGAATCATACTACATCTATATATTATTATGCCTCCTTTTATTGCACTACAATTACGAATCTACCAATTTATTTTTTACTATATTTATTATGACTTCATTGCGAATCGGGCTCGCCCACCGAGGGTTCTGTACAAAAATTGGAGGTCTCAAACTTTTTCTGAAATTCAAGCCTAGCTTAGCCAGAGCCCTTTCATTCTTCTGAATACTTAAACTAGCGGCTTTATTATCAAATTTTGCCCCCTTTTAAGGCTATTATTTGTTAAGATTTAACCAGAAGTGTATAGGTTCCAGATTTTTTCCTGAATTAGTACTAGCTGCCAAATTTCATTATACTAGGTTAACCGAAAGTACTCTATGAATTTCAATTCCCTTTATAATGTCGAAATACGCATTTTTTGCGATATTTTTTTAAGTAAATGTAGAAATATTTTTTTTTTCAGGAAATTATGGGGCCATATATCTGAGTATATGGCTTTAATTTCAAATCAATATCTCCAAGCGTGTCTGAGATAAAGGCTCTTGACAGACATACAGACAGACAGATAGATGGACAACAAAGTGAACTTAAAAGGATTCCTTTTTCATTAAAAAGTACGGAACTCTAAAATTAATCGAAATAGAAAACTCTACATACCTCACACTCAGTGCACGCTGTAATAGTCCTAAGCGACACGGTTCTAAAGAAGATTCCAAAAGATGTGATTAATTCGCCAGGATGGTAAATTTTCTTTATCAACTCTCCTTTTTCATTGGGACTTTCACATGTCACTGAGCCCTTGATGAAAAACAGAGTAGTTTGTACTTACATACATACAAGCTAGGTTTTGTTTTATTTAAGTGATCTAAATGAATCTTATTAATTTACTTAAGCTATAACTAAGAATCTATATCACCTGTACTATCCAAGACACGTTATTGCTAACAATTCCGAAAAGAATAATAGTAGAATCTTTAGGTAATATCAAGAATTTTCCTTTGTAAGCTAATTCCCTTACTAGAGCTGGATCAGCAGATACAAACGCCTTCGACTCCCGTATGATTCTCTCCGCGACTTGTCCGTGAACTTTCCAATAAACATCGTAAGGCTCGTTTTTTAGCAAAGTCGGTTGCATCACGTCCATACCATTGTAATATTTCCAATGACATATTAAATATCTATTTAAACGCTTCAGCAAATCCGGATGAATTTTGTGGTGTGTATAATGATTTTTGATATTTGATACGAAGTATTGATAATTGCATAGTTCGCGGTATCTTAAGTATAAAGACGCAACCAAACTGCTTTTACAATAGACGTAAACTATGAAAGCAATATAGCTAATAAAAATTGCTGTGTAAATATCTAATAAAGTCGAGGGAAGGTATTCATAGAAGATGTACTCTAAAATCCAAGCCAGCACGACGAAGATAGGATGAACTCCTTCAAAATTACATTTATCATCGGATTGATCTTTCTTACAAAATACTTCCCCAAAAAAGTAGCTAGTTGTCAATTTGCGTTCGCCACGGTCAATCATAAAAAGAAAATAGCTAGTGATATACGCAAAACAGAAATGTAACAATGCAATCTTATAGCAAATATCATATAAAGGATCCTTATGAATTTCCCATTTTGTGAAAAGAACGTAAATTTTAATTAAGCGGTTAAATTGACATGCGGCGTAGTATTGTGGTACTCCCACGATCAAAGCCACATTCTCAATCCAGACCGTTGAAAGAACATCCAAAGTAAATTTTATACTTTTGCATCTAGTAAACATAACTGCTGCGAAATTGTCTTTTTCATTTTCATCCCTTACAACCGAAGTAAGTAAAGAAACGCATACATCAAGTATATAAATTAAATCTGCCCAAAATTGGAAAAATATGAACCATTCTGGCATTGAATGTCTCGTTATGTATGGAGGATATAACAATAATACACAAAATACAGTGACAATGACAATATTTCTCCAAATCCTTCCAAATATTGAATCTGGCACAAATATCCAGGGAAATTCGACGTTAGCAAACATTGATTTCATCTGTAACTGTATGTCGCTGCAAAGTACTAATTGGCCAATATATTTAGGACAATGGTAAGCCGTTTCTTCTGCTGGCAATTCGCATTTTTCCGACTCTTTTTTACACGACCTTTTCTTCCAATTAGTTACTGCTTCAGAAATTTCCCACCATCGTTTCTTTATCCATGCAATGCCTGTTATGAAATATTAATGTTATGTAAAATGAAAATTATGATGAATTTACTAAAATATATAGGCAATTTTTAGTTGCTGTTTTATCACAATGGAATTTTATAAAATTAAAAGAAACATTATATTACTTCCTTGATGAAAAAAAATAAATAATTAAAAGGAGATATAATAGTGCAGTGCAGGGCAGTATTCAATATTTTAATAATTTACTTTTGCTATAATTATAATAAATAAAAATAATTAATATTTTTAACCTGATCCATAATTAAGAAATAACATGTCTAAATATTGCCTACCTTCGTCCTCAGTTCTGTCCAAGCCTCGGACAAGTTGCTTACAAGAATATAAAGTACGAGCATGCTTAATCCGATCCTTGGCATGATTCATTATATTGCGCCGATCTTGAGGATATTTGTGTAGTGAATGCAAAATATCTGTACGAGGAATATACAATACTTCACAATAAGTGAGACATTTCACGATTACCTTTCTCTTATAAGGTACATAGAAACTAATATCTCCGAAAATGGTACCGCTAGAAACAGATATTAAAGGCGTGGCACCGTCATCTGATGAAATTAGCTGAACTATACCAGATTTGATATAATATAAATAAGAATGACAACGGGGACCAGCGAAGAATTTTTCTCCGGGTAATTTATAATCCATTCGTATATATTCACAGAGCCAACGCTTGAAGGGTGATGACGTTTTCCTAAATGTGGGGCTATGGTAAAATACCGCCCATACAAGGTCAATCTTAATATCTATTCGTAAATATCTCGGCAATTCTGATATTACTTCCGGTATCCAAGTTATTCCCTTACGTTTTTTCCACATCAGAGCGTAAAATTCTTTTACTTCTAAATGTGTTTTAGAATTGGGATTCCGTCTTTCTGTTTCTTCTATAACTCGGTGTACTTGAGGGTAGTATTGGCATATTCTTCGAAAATTTAATAGAGCTTCCGCTACCATTTTTGGGAATACAATAAATGTTAATAAAAGATTTCCAGCAATCATTAATATGCTGATAACTACGAATTCTGCTAGTGCTGTCGGTTTTATTTCATCGAATTGTTTATTAACAATGTAGGATACGACAATAGTAGTCGCATAGACGTATGTACTATAATTTTTATCAGTTTCATTCAGCTGAAAATTATATAGAGTATATTATTTATTATTAGTTATTTAAATAACATTATTTGCCTCAATAATCGGAAATGGGGAATAGAAATGTATACAGAAAAAGAAATTGGGAATTAAAATGCCTTACCACTGAGAATGCGATCGATCTTGAGATGCCAAAAACATGAAAACGACATCTCAAGAACGATATCGAAGTAAAGAGCGGCTTATGAATACGGGCCTACGTTTCCTCTGCTTACCCCTATGTGCGTGATATAACGGTAACTTACAAAAATATCTACGTGGAGTCAAAAAAAAACTTACTTTATGAAGTACATGAACTCTCCAATCAAACTGAGGGTTGTCCTTACAATTCGCGCATAGACCGTTAGCAGTAAGTAACAACCAGAAACAAGTAACACAATTCACGATAATAACTAACATCGTGGTGAAGCCGAGGACGATCTGAACTAATTTGTGTGTTGTTATCAACGAAAAATAATCACCCACTCTGTAAATGCTAGGATAGTACAACATAGTAAGTTATTAGACATGTTGTTATTTCATTATATATAAAGAGAACGGTCACTCTTTTCTCTTCATTATTTTTAAGGTTCCGTGCCTCAAAAGGAAAAATACGGAAACCTTATAGGATCACTTTGTTGTCCGTCTGTCCGTCTGTCAAGAGCATTTACCTCGAGATCGCAGCATCAAGATGTAACGATCTGAAATTAATACCAAATATTCAGGTCCTTTGGAGGACAGAAATAACCAAGATACTAAGTTATCGCAATCAAAAGATACAAGCGTTAATGCATTTTGCTGCATTTTGTAGGAAATTCGCGGCGTATCAAAACCTATGGCAAGAGCTTGCGGTACAAATAAAGAAAATCCAAAAAATTAAAAATTGTAGTATTCTTTTTAAAGAAAAAAAGACATTTCATACAAAATGAATGCATACGTCCATAAATTAGTACTTCCCGTTGACATCTTGAAATTGGTACCCTCGAAATGCGAGTCCTATTCAATTTTAACCGATATTTTATTATCGCTATGGCAGGGTAGCACTTTCTGCCGAAATTTAATTTAAATTTCATTTGAATGATTCTACTAATTGAGGAAACATCTTTTCTTCTATACATGATTATATAAAACTTAAATCTTTATATCACAACAGATCAAAATTTTAACTTAAGCTATCTGTAGTGCAAAATCAATATGCATAAAAAAATTACATCATTTTAAAAACTTTTAAACCTTTTTTTTATATTTTATTTTATTTTCTTTTTTTTATTGATATACTCGTACTATATAAACTGTAGAAAAGACTAGCCGCACTATAAATACGAAGTGCTCAATAACCTGCGAATACCTACTCTGTCTATCTGTCGTTATATTCCTACAACGACAGGGACAGCACGAGAATTGATTGTAAAGAAAACCTTTTATCTCGTATACATATTTAATTTACATTTCTTCTTTAAGCCGAGTGTTTGGGAAATTTTCTACACTTTAAAATAACTTTACAATCATTCCGCGTACCGGATTAAACAGCGATTTTAAAAAAGTTATAAATAATTTTAAAAGATTTTATTAGCGTTTTAAAGTTTTTGAATTAAAGTAAATTTTGAAATAATACCTGAGTTTATTTTCAAAAAAGCAGAAATATTCGACAAAAAGAAAAAAAAACAAAATTATATTGAATGTAAATTCGTCGCATAAAAATTTTACTACATTAAATGCCATATATGAAGTAAACTATATTGAATATATATTTTTTTTATATTATGAATTCAATAGGATTTATTAAATAATGTTAAGGTTAACATTTAAATATTATAAAACTTACATGACAACCTCACTAAAGGCAAAAAAATTTGAACTGGAAGTAGCTTGGGGACAAACATCATCGGACATGATTCTATAAAAAGGTATTAGAGATATAATATCGAGCATTAATAGACATGCCGGCTTTGGTAAGAACTCTCGTCTCATAGCTTCGTCAGTGATCTGCCTGTAGAATTAAATTACATACATTTTTATAGGTTGATTAGAAAGCCGAACAATGTGTATAACGGATAACTAAATTTTATATAAAATTATTTATTTATTATTTTAATTTTATATTAAAATTTAGTTAAAATTTTGTATAATAGCTGAATTAGCAGCGTTTTGCTAAACGCCAGCGTTTAAAACCTTCTAAATGAAAATGAGAACTTAAAATATAAATAAAGAACAAAAGTCGCAAAATATAAATTTAAAAGTATTTCATAGAAAACAATCATTACAAAGGAGATGGAAAATTGAGGACCAAAATGTAAATTTTTGTTTTGTTTATCTTGAGATATAGTCTAAAAAATGTACATTTTTAAAATTTTAGAATACCTAAAATCGACTCAATTGTCAATCTGGAAGCGGAAAATAATGAGAATAATAATTTTAGATCCTTAATCGATATAAATAATCCATTACAATACAACGAAAATAAAATATTTGTTCATTTTAATTTTAATATTATAATAAAACTGAAAAAACAAAACGAAATCCATTTACAATCTAAATCATTCATATTTTAAATGACATGTGACAGCTGAATGACATCGACAGTTAACACCTTGTCTAATCATTTTTGTATTTTTTGTTTCACTCGTTTCATTTATTTCGATGCGGCTTAAATACTTCCCGTTTGTTTTCTACTTTGTACGACCCTTACTTTCCCAGTTGACACCGAAATCTTTTGAATCTAACGACCGCCACGCTATGGATGTGGATTCATGTGTGAATTGCGCGACAGCCTCACTGTTACCAAATTTCTAATAACTCAGCTCTCAGATTGCCAAAACTGATAGAATTTTCAAAGGGGGAATGTGCTGGGTGCTTACGCTGACAAACTCAAGTTTGTCAACCTTTACAAGTTGTACTACCCGTTAACTTGCAATACTGAAATTGGTACGGAACCCTCGTCCGGGTATGCCTATGTCAGTTTTTTCAAATGATCTGTCAGAACAATATTTTTTTTTAATCCAGCCATCCTCATTCTACATATTTTTAGACTTCGTATAAGACAGTAATAAAAACTATAGAAGTGTAATTAGAGCACAGTTTTTCGAATATTAAATTAATATTAGTGAGTCAGTTATACCTGTGAAGCATGTGAAGAAACGTGTCGATACCATATATGGGGTCACAGCAATACAAATACAGAAATTTTATGAAATTCCAACCAGGCACGTCCATGACATCCCAGCAATGTATAATAGGATATACTGACTGGATAGGACCCTGAAATTTTAGTTAAAATTTAAAGAACCAAAAGGCCTATCGAGGTTTCGTTGCATAGCATGTCACATGCATGACTGTGGGTTCGATTTCCCCTCGACGAAATAAAATATTTAGATATGTATTCCATCCACCACTCAACACACCATGTCTAGAAAAGACAGCTAAAAGTGAAGGACGACAAACGTTTCTTAACACTAGGTTCCCTGTGATGTACGCGGCTTACAGCGTAAAGGTACAAAAAAATAATAAAGAAATTGTACTTTATACACAAATATAAAAAAAAAAAACCAGATAACATGCGCGGTATTTGAACGCAATACTTTTGCGAGACTAACCACTAAACACGCTCTACCACACAGCAATTACATTTTTCAATTCAATTCTAAAATAATTTAAAAAATTGCTATATTTCCCTATTAAACCAGCAGCCATTATGCTAAAGCTCATGACACGACAACTTAACACGTTTAATTTATGAAATAGCGGTGTAATATGCGGCAAATAATCTAGCAGATTGCAAGAATAATGAAACGGCGGGTTAAAAGCGATGGAGAACGTTTATTACTCGCTTAAATAAAAATACTTTTTCACTTACATTCACTTTCATGAAAACTATTCACAATAATTGTACTAGAATATTTATATTCTATTGACTAGCTCCGGTTATATACGTAAACTTTTTGATTTATATATATTTTTTTACTATATGTTTACTTAAAAAATACATATATACTTTATATATATAGTAAAAGGTAAATTTTGAAAAATTCTACTCATATTATAAATGTGAAATTATATGATGATGGATGTTTTTTTCACTTTCACGCGAAAACTACTGAATTAATCTTTATACTAATATAGCTTATACGTTAAAATAACCCAAGCAATTGAACCAACCAACCCAACAACAAAAACCCAATAGAATGTTATTATTTTTTTTGTTTAATTTGCCTATAATAACAAGTTAAAGCGGGCGAAACTGCGGATAGGTCACTAATCTTCTCATAAAGAATAATAATCTAACTAGTGATCATACTAACAAAAATTTAAACCAAATTATTTGTTATATAAAGTTTGTAAATTATTAAAAGTGTCTTACATTTTTATATCAATACATTATGCTACTACATAGTGATATTATTTATTTGCTTTATTTATTCATCAAACAAATACATAAGAAAAAACTATATTGTTCCATTAGAAATCGTATGCTATAATATTGAACTAGTTTATATTAAAAACTTACAAGAATAGTTTTTATGACGACTGTAATGAGAACTAAACTTCTGAACACGGGATTAAACGGAAGAAATAACAAGTTGCTCCATCTTATAACATTGTCTTCGTTGTCTTCAAGCTCATCCTCCTCTTCATTTTTGATATCACTTATCATCTTGCGTTTAATATCTTTTGAACATTTTTATTATATATTATTAGTCGTATCTATTATAAATTGACATATTATATATTTTATTTTTAATTTGTCTTCTATCTGTACATTTAGATTGAATTCAAATAAAAACTCTACAGACATATTATTAAGAAATTAATAATTAAAAGTACCGTACAGTAAAATTTAATTTCATAACGCTTAAAATTATAACAAAAATTATTTAAAAAATCATTTTTTAATTATAAAAATTGTCTTTTTATCTCTTTAACTATGAGAGTGGTGCTCTATATCTATATTCTATAGCTATGAGAGTGGTGCTCCATATCTATATTCTATAGCGGGTAGACTTACACACTACCATAATGACGAATACACATAATTTCACATTTAGAATCGTTATTGCCCAAGATCCCAAGGCCCCTAGAGTCACGTTATTATAGCAAAGCTAAAATTTTGAGGACTTTAAAGTGAACCCTTTCAGATGTACACAGAATGTAGTGTGAAAAACATTTGATTCACCATTTTGGCCAACGTTTATAGTAAGACGCTATCTCATTGCGCATTGATTGCTTCCACAATAATTCTTTTATTTATTGAATAAAAATATGTCTAATATTAAATATGTAAGCGTAGTGTGTAGTTCCAAAACACTTTGAGGAACTACCGAACTAAAATTGACTTCTTTGAAAAGTCCTACGAACTTTAGAATTTATTCTATGGCTATTTTTATCAGAATTACATTTTGAATATTATTATTTAATATTTTATAGTAAATGTTATTAGATACATTATTTAAAATAATTAAAACAGCAATAAAAGGAAAGTAGGTACTTATATTGTAAATTTAGTTCAATTTCGAGCGTGTGTTAAATTTCGTTTTACTAGTCCTATTTTTATTTGCCATGTTCTGAAATTCCTGAATTAAATAATTTTTCCTTATCTTCTTCTTCTTTCTTATTTTGTAGTAAAATATTATATTCGATTACTTTATAAGTTGAAATATATTCTAAATTTTTGAAAACAGCTTCGCTAATTAATTAAATGTGGAGGCCATCATCGTGAATCATCGTCTCGAGAATTCACCGAAACGTGAGGAAGGGAAGTGTTTTAATGGGAACGCAGTGTTTTAACATTAGGTTCCCTGATTCCCTCTGCCTATCCGCAATGTGCAGGAAAAATAAATTCAAATCTGTTGTCCGATGATATATTTTTACAATATTTTTTTTCATGCTTCACTGAACAATTATAATTTTCATTTATTTTTAAGTCTTTAGTACCTTTTTAGCTTTACTTTTTATATCTAGGCCGACTGTAGCTTCCCAACTAGACAGAACGAACTTCCGCCTCGTCAATTGTCATCAACCTCTTCATACATGACCTCCTCATGAAAAAAAACGATATTCTTAAAAATAATTTAACTCGAAAATTCATGTGACCAAAAAAAGGAGATTATACTTAAAATATATGTGAATTTTAAGTTAATCTTTTACCTTTTTACAGCGCTAGATCCTTATGTTATAATTTAAAGCCTTACGCAAACCTTTTAGTAGGAAAATTTTGCTCACGTTAATTAACATTTTAGTTCTATATGCTCTTGGACGTGTGGCCGTTTTATAAAGCTTGTGGTTGGATACTCATGCGGGTTGTACATTCGATTGTTATAAAAAAATATGTACCATTCTAATATCATGGTAATTATAAAAAAAACAACAAATAACAAAATTGAAGCTATCGTTTTTCGTTAATTTGAGAAGCACTGTCCAATAAAACTAGTTTACTGTAGGTAAATGAGTACACGAGCTACGACTAAGTAGCTGTAATAAATTTTATTAAAAAAATTGCCCGTTTTAATATTTTTCTATTTAAGTGCACTTAAAAAGTCTTAAAACATATATAAAATTAAAAAGCAAGAGCCTGTGTAATTTTAATAGATATGGAAAAATAAAACCAATAAAAAAATATACATTGTAAGTTATTTATGCAATATAGGGAAAATATATAAAAATAGGGATATTACAATATTTAAGTATATAAATTTGGTACTAAGATAAAATAAATTGATACTTTTAAAAGCTAGAACTTTTAAAAGTATCAATTAACCCAGGTAAAGATAATTTTTACGTTAA
Organism: Heliconius erato x Heliconius himera; assembly: GCA_013421005.1. Lineage (NCBI taxonomy): Eukaryota > Metazoa > Arthropoda > Insecta > Lepidoptera > Nymphalidae > Heliconius > Heliconius erato x Heliconius himera. The sequence continues at coordinate 15,458 of JAATLQ010038079.1, read as the reverse complement.
AAATGAGACTTTTTCAGAATATTCTCTTCAGTAGATAATACTACATTTGGACAAACTAATAAACATAAAAGTTAAATTGAATCCAGAGGAGCTTATTACTTTGAGCTTATATGAAATGAGGTCTCTTTAAATATATAAAATACCTAGAGGGGATCGTTAGTTTAATGAGCCAGATCGATTCGCCATCTAAGACCTTTTTTATATGATTGAAAATAAAATTAGGCATGTATTTCTGTTTCGTAATGCTCTGCTTTTTCATAAAAAAAATATTTATACTTGTGTAAAATTTTCTACATATTTTTCGTACTAATACGTATGTATAGAGTAAATTATAAATCCATATATACTTACAAATAACAACATTAAAATAGGAAACAAATACACGTACTCTCTCAAATTGAAAAAAATATTTTTGTATTAAATAATTCGTTTATTTCGCTATGAATATAATCCAAAAAGTGTTCCATTTATTCCTTTAGTCGTACGGAACCCTACAAAATCTGAAAAACGAAAATTTATATTTATATAACAGATAAAAACTATTACAAATTTATAATTGTAGTCTATTTTATACAAAAGAATGTATACCCCCGCAAAATTAAGTTTGTAAGTTTATAAATTGTACTTCCTATTGATCCACAATCTGAAATTGGTAATGAAATTTAAATAGAAAATATAATATGTAAACTTATTACTGTATAAGGAAATCATATTTATTGAGCTCATGTCCAGGTTATGATAACGAAGGAAGATTTGGAAGCATACCAAAACTGGAATCGCAGTTTACACCCGTGGTGTTGTATTCGACAGCGAAACGGCTCTCCAGCGAAAATAGTTTGCACTTTAGTAATAAAATTTGAAGCCACCAAGCTCTGGTCACGTGCCAAGTCGCTTTCCAATTGCCTTTAAGTGCCTGTTTTCTAATGACTGTAATGTGTTTTGCATTTTCACTTTAACGTTGCTAATATTCGAAATAATTTTAAGTTCTTTATAGCTCATATAACAGACTTTAATTGAATAGAGAGAAATAAACGCTAATATTTTTGTACTTTTACAACATAATACCTAGGTGAGTGGTAGTTATTTAGTAGGCGCACTCCACTTTGTTATATTCATCGAGCAGGTATCGAACTCACAACCATAATTTACACTAAGAAACTGTTCCACTGCGCCACATCTTATTCTCAGTTGTAAACAAGTTAGCTAGATTACAAATATCTATACTAATATTGTTCGAGAAAATAGAAAAACATTTCGCCGGAGCCAAATGTTTCTCTCGTGATATCTCATGTGTAATAAAGCGATCGACTCTGTTTGCCCGTTCAATAAACAGAGGTCGAGCACTATCGATATCGATATTGAATCTAATCTATCACTTACCTACGAAACGAAATTACGAATATATGTTACGAAATCCAGATAAAATTATCGAATATCTCGTGTTGCGTCTTAATTTTGAACAAATGTAAGAGAAAAAGTTTAGTTAACGCTATTATAGGCCATACAACTAAAGTGATAAGAAATTGTTGGTAATTTTTTTGTACTGTACAGAAAAGCTATTAATATTACTATTATTATTATATTGTAAACAAATTCGTGTAAAACAGAGTAGATATAGTTAAAAAGGACTATAAAAGCAATGTAAATACCGTAGAGTTTGGCGCTCCGTTCTCTCTGACTACCTCGCAAGGGATGAAGCGTGAAGCTAAGTTAAGTTAAGTTCTTAAGCACTTCCGATTTCTAACAATATCTAGATTAGTAGTACCTTAAATATACTTTCTATATCGATTTTGATAAATTTTAATCTTATTATTCATTATATTTAGATCAGATCACTCCGTTGGCTTACAAAACGCAGCGTTGAACCACGTTATACAATAAACGAAGTATCGAATTCGAGCGAAAAACGGAGAATAGAATGTTTTACGGTGCAGTCGTGCGCAGAGAAAATCTAGAATTAATACTTTTTTTATTCAGATCGATCAATTTAAAAAATCATTTTAATTGTTGATTATTATTACATTAGTCGTATAAGCGCTCTAAGATACGTATACAAGAACATATTGTAGTAATACAAGATAGATACAAGAACATATAGTAGTAGTAAGTAAAAATAAATTCTCAGCAGTTGTATCCTGCAAACAGAGATCCTAGGTAGAGGGAACTTAGTGTTAGGTGTTACACTCCTTTCCCCACTTTCCGCCAAATTTTCAAGGCATTGCGTGTTAAGTGATTGAACTCAATGCCGAAACCAATGAACTCAAAAAATTAACAAATAATTCCCATGAGTGGGAATCGAACCGACAACCGTGCGCCACGACGGCAGTGAAAATAAATATGCAAATACATATCATATAAAATTAATTACATTAGCACTTGTTGACCGGAGACAAGTTAACTTGTCTTTTCGTGTCCAACTGTTGTTGAACGGTGACGAGTTAATTCGTCTTATCGAAATTGAATAAATTGAATTGAAATAAATTGAAATTGAATGTAATTTTTATTTAATGTTATAGCTATTATCTATAATGTAATTGAATTTAAAGATTGGCACATTTAATATAGAACCATATATAATTGAATTAAAATATAGAACAATAGTATTTTGGCTAAACTATAAAATATAAAGTTGAAAATACGTTCTACAGTTGACTGACTTTGAACCCCCATAACTTCTAAAATAAACACTGTACTATTAAAATATTGTGGAATTTTATCAAGGATCCACCTAGGTATAACATATTAAAAATAAATGGAGATTGGACACCTTGACTTTTTCTTTTTTATCCGCTTGGCGTGGAATGCCCCATAAATAAAATATAAATATGTGTATATATTTGCACATAATACAACTATTACAATCAACACTGTACAAGTACATTCCTATGCGAACCCTAATATCCTCAGCAAGAGCACTCACACACAAACATTACATTAACTGTAATTACACGCTATGCAATGCAAGAACGTGACACAGTGACATTTCGTTGCTATAACAGTTGTATACATTTTCGTACAAATGTAGATAATGCTCGGTTAGTGCAAGGAACATTGAGATATCTAATTAAAATATTTTATTTTAATACTTTTAAGCATTAATAAGTGCTCTAATATAGAAGGACCTGAGATCTAATTATGTTTATTACCGCTGTTGTCTTATGTTCTAATTGTACGGATGTAATGAAAGTAAACTGATTTTCGAAGTTTTAGCTTCATTAGGTGCTTAAATTCTCTTTTTTTTTGTAAGAACAATATTTATGGTTTTAAAATATACAGCGTGGAAGCGACTGCGCTCTTTCTACGGGACCAGCATATATTGTAAAATATTTCAATTCCATACCTAAAAGAAAATAATCAAGATTCCTAAACAGATTAGACGTAGGATTTTTTTTTCCTTTCATGATTTTTGATTGGACTGGAAGCAGAATTCCTACCCGCGGGCTACAGCGTGAAAGTAAAAAAAATAATTACGTTATTATCTCTCACAAGTTAATTGAATTATATACCATGCTTTCATCACTTCTGCTTCCGTGAACCCTTACAGGTATTTACTACCACATATCATATTTTAATTAAAACTTCAACAGAAACGCGTTCCGATTAATTATAATTTATATGATTTACGAGTGCTAATTAATATTTAAGTTTCGGCGGGTCGAGGTTTTTCTGAAAAATAATTGTATTAATAAAGGTCCTATGGGTAGGTATATATTTTGTAATATATTTTTTTTCAGCTCAAGCCGTATACACTTGCTCCGCTCCCTACTTTCTGCCAAATTTTCGAGGCATTGCATGTTGAGTTGCAGAGCTCAATGTTTGAATAAAATTTTTGCGCTCAAAACTTGATTCTGAAAAAAGTCGATGGTTTCGATCCATCTAGATATAGGCTTATTGGTATCACCCCCCTACTCTCAAAAGTCATGGAAAGCATCATCAATAGCCAGTTAGGTTTTTCTAGAGGATTACGGATCGGTTAATGTCCGTCGCTGTGGACGGTTTTTGCTCCGGACACACGATCGTGAACGCTGGCGTAGACCAAAGCTGCGTGCTGTCCCCTTACGCTGTTTCTTCTGCATATCAATGACATGTTAGAGGATTCTACCATTCATTGCTATGTAGATAATAGGACAGTGGACTCTTTCTAGGGAAAACCCGCCGAAATAAACTTGTGTCTGTAGTTGAGGCATCCCTCGGGAATGTTTCTTCATTGAGTGAAAGAAACTTGGTTCAATTTAATCCCAAGAAGACACAATTTGCGTGTTTACTACAAAAAACACCCCCTTTGTCATATCGCCAGTCTTCCAAAACATTCCCCTTACAACCACGCCCAGTATCAGCACATAGGCCTTAACGTTTCGAGTGACTGCCAGTATCGCGATCATCTGGAAAGCAAAGCCAACTTGGCCTCAAAGATATTGGGGGCCATCAACAGAGTGAGACAGTACTTCATGCCAAAACACCGATTGGTCCTGTATAGGGCCCAGGTTCGGCCTGTTCTCATCTTTGAGCTGGTGCCCGTATCAGCTTGACCGATTTGATCGCATACAACGTAGAGCCGTTCAAATCGTTGGGGACCCAATGATCTATACAGACCTTGACACAATGGCTTTGCGTAGAGATGTATCCTCGCTGTGCGTTCTCCACCGAATTTATCATGGGGAGTATTCTGGAGAACTGCTTCACCTGTTACCTGCCGTTGAATTTTCGAACCGCACATGTACGTCACATCCACACCATTTGGATACGTGGCACTCCACTACGGTGCGGTTTCGTAGGAACTTCTTTCCTGCGCCACACAACTATATGCGACATTAAATATTCAATATTTACTTAATAGTTTAAAAGTTGGTAAAGTTACATTATCAAGTCACTTGAAATCTATTTACAGTTAGGAAAATGTAACATTTCCAATTAGTTAAGAACATTAAAATTAAGCCTCGACCTCGACCTCGACTTATTGCATTATTTTCAAAGACAACTTATTTAGAAAACTTATTTTATACGTAGTTAGTGTTACAAGCTCTAATAGAAATAAATAGGCAAACTTTGATACATTAATGGTTTAATAGGGGAATAAAACAATACACAGACAGCCAGTTATTTCAGGAAAACTTTTACAGATAATAAATAAGAGAGCTGTAGAATATTTATATTGTAAAATCAACGTTTTTCATAGAGTCTCTGGGGAAATCAAATGATAGCGTTTTCAGCAACTACTGGTAGAACAGGAAATAATATTACTATGAAAGTAGCCGGTAGATTGTACTGAACCCTCCAGAGGTTAACATCCTGATATTATCTTCCTTTATAGGCTAAGATGGGTTTAGTCTTCATAAGGTGTGTGGTTAATTAATTTCTTTTTCATATATTATATAAATCGTTTTATATCTTATGTTACTCTTTTGAAATAATATTTTATGGATTCAGGTTATATTTAATATCCATCTCGACGTGCGAAAATGTGTTCAGCCGATTCTGGTGTTGGTTGGTTGGAATGGAGAACAGCACAAAATTTAATATTGAACTTGGTTCCCATTTCATATATGTATTTTTACAAAATTTTTTATTATATAGACGACTTATGTAATAAAATATATAAATAAAAATATGTTTAATATATTATATTTTATGTATTATAAAATATATTAGATGTGCTATTGTGATAAATAACAAATTAAAGGCATAGTGTTCAGTGAAACTAAATATTTTAATGAGAATTAAACGAGAAAGTAGCGATGTAGACTGTTTCATAATGTATAATGCTTATGAGTAAGTAAATAAGATTTCCATTATAAAGCTATGTTGCTGATGTTTTACAAGCAAGTGTTATTTAAATAAATTTACAAGATTAAGCTGAATTGCTATGACGTCTATATAGGTACAGTAACTTATATACTATACTAGAGGGCGCGCGCGGCTTCGCCCGCTTATTAGGAGGGAATCCAAAAAAACCACGAAACACGTGTTCAATAAAATATTTTTAACAGTCTGAATTTAAATTTTGATAAAAATCGGTGGCAATTTAAAGATTTTTGCATATAAACATTCAACCCCTTATTTGAAGCCTTAGGGGGTGAATTCTTAAAAACCATGAAATACGTATTCAATGAAATATTTTTAAGAGTCTGAATTTCAAATTTTGCAAAAATCGGTACAGATTAAAAAAAAATTCCATACAAACTTTTAAACCCTATTTCATCCCCTTAAGGTTAAAATTTTTCAAATTCCCTTCTTAGTGGACGTCCAGAATATGAAAGTAAACATCTGCCCAAATTTCACGTTTCTACCATCAGCGGTTACGGCTCTGCGTGCGTCTTACCTCAGTCAGTCAGCACAAGTCCTTTTATATATATAGATTTGTATTTAACACGTAGATATATACGTTTCAAAATTGGCTACTATTTAACTTTACATAGAAAAGTTTTCAGAAAGTTTGGTGCCAAATTGCGAAGGAAAAGTTTCTGCGACCTGCGGCTGTGGACAGGGCACTTAATTAAAATGAACTTACTTTTGCGCCGCTTATTTAAGTTAGGAAATAATTTAAACGGCTTATATATATGTTTGATATATATGAGTATTGTCCTCCCTTTTTCATGAAAACCTTTTCTCTATACTAATATAAATAGCAAAAGTCCCACTTTTTATAAATTTCATACATACACCACATTTCCGCCTATACCGAGTGGGAATCGAACCCACAACCTGTCGCGTTTACACTCATACTCTTGTGCTGCTACGTCACAACCTCTGGCCTCAACTTTTTTACTTACATAAAAATATTTATATGAAATTTAAAAATACAAAAATATACAAAAAGAAAATTTATAATATGAGAACTCGTATACAAAAAAAAAAATATTTTCGAAACAAAATGAATGAGAAGGATACATTTTAAAATGTAAAAAACAACTGCTTCAGAAACAATGTATAATAATTATGGCGTAATTTCTCATTCAATATGGTTTTCCACGGTGATATATTCATATATATTCGTTAAGGAATATTCCTTTGTTTCGTTATATTCGTACGAAGGGTTGTTAATTTAATTAAACGTGACGTTCAAAAGTGATGCTAAGGTTTAATTTAAAAACTTAGCCTGATTACTTACATTTGAAAATGAATTATACGCAATAAGAATAAGTGTGACTATAAAACCGACTGGTTGTGGGTTCGATCCCCACTCGGAGATGAAATATTTACTTAAATGTATATTTCCATTTCTTCGCTCTGGTGTCGAGGACAAGCGCGGCGTTGAGTTCTGCCACTCAACACGCAATGCCTCCAGAATTCGGCAGAAAGTAGGGAACAGAGTGTCTTAACACTAGGTTATCAAGTTTCCTCTGTCTACCCTGCTATGTGCAGGATACAGCCTAAATCTTTTGAGAACTCATAAAACGAAAACTAAAAGGAAATGCTTCATAAAAGCAAATGAAATGCTTTTCCACTAAGCTTTATAAGTAATAGTGACTTTGCCGTAGCAAATAAGAGATCGGCGCGGTGCGGCGCTCGATGCAATATCCGCTCGGCGCGTTGTCTCTGTGAGAGCGGCGGCCGGCGGCGCGTCGCGGTCCTTGTCGAGTTAGCGCTGTGATTGTATCTCGCTCCGACCGGCCTTTAGAGTTACATTACATTTCTAATAACTTGGCTCTATTGAAAATCTTTTATTATTATGTTTAAACTAGTTTAGATTTAGCTTTAAGTATTTTTTTATTGATGATTAATAACTGTTTCAGGGTTCCGTACCTTTTAAGGAAAAAAGAAATTCTTATAAGATTAACTTGTTATCCGTCTGTCTGTCTGTCTTTACGTCTGTCTGTCAAGAGCCTTAATCTCAAGAACGTTATCTATTATACAATATCAAGTTGAAATTCAAACCATATACCTACTCACATCTACGGTCCCATGATTTCTTGAAAAAGTCATATTTTTACATTTACTTAAAAAAATAATGAAAATTAATAGGATACTTTCGTTTGAACTAGAATTATGAAATTTGGCAACTAGCATCTACAGGTAGTATAATTTCAGGAGAAAATCTGAAAATTATACATTTGCCATTAAATTCAAAAAAATGATGAGGTAAAAAATTTAAAATGAGGTAAAAAAATTTAAAGCCGCTAGTTCCAGTGAAGTATGACATGAAAGGTCAAAGGCTAAGCTAAGCTTGAATTTCAGATAAAGCTCAAGACCTCCAATTTTTGTACGGAACCCTCGATGGGTGAGCCCAAGTCGCGCTTGTCCGGTTTTTTTAAAGAATTACAATTATACTTAAATATTGATAAAATGTATCGACATATTTTTAAATTAACAATACTATGTTAGCTATGGCAAGACCGAGTTTGTGGTTTTACGTACGCGAAAATCCTTGCTTTCTCAATACAATTCAATGGGTACTATAAAATTTTACTACTTATATAAATAAAACATTTTTTACTTCAAGAACGAACTAGTGAAACTAGTGTTAAGACACTCTGTTTCCCATTAAAACACTTTCGTTCCCCACATTATGCTGAGTTCTTGTGGCATTGCGTGTTGAGTGGCAGAATTCAACGCCGCGCTTTGCTTCGTTATCAGATTGAGATTTTTTTTATATTTAATATTTTATAGTTAGTGGCATACATACATCATTCTTTTTAATATTTATGAGTGATGCATATATTTTTAAAAAAATCAAATAAACAGTTATTTTTATGTCAATTTTTTTTTAAATATGTAAAATATTATGCTGAGAAAGTTCTTAATGAAAATTAAGCCATTACACTACTTAAAGGTTCATGTCACAAATTAAATGTGCGTTTTTTTCTTTCTCTTTTTCATTTATATATAAAACTTTATTTAATAGAACGACTTACTCATATAACTGCTTACAGTCGGTATTTTTCTCACGTTTCTTGATACCATTAATACAGTTTCATCGTGCTGCTGTTGAACATAACACGTCTAATGATAGTTCTTTATTAAAAGATCTTTTTGAACTATTTTTATACATTAGTGATGGAAACAAAGTACAAAACATTACAGCTTAATATATTTGATCGTATCTTTCTTATTTTCCTTAACAAATGCTTGTATTAAGACTTCCCAAATGACGCTTAAAAAATTGATTAAGGCACGTTAAAAAAATTAAAGACTTGTAATGTAAAACACTTATTCACTTCCAATAGCTATATTTTTCACAATATTATTAATTATAATTCACTGTACTGCTCACTACAACAAAACATTTTCCCGCCATTTTGTAAAATTTGACATTATAAGCGCGCGTCATTCCTTTCCCGCCAACCCCCTCCCCGACCGCTCGGCGACAGCGTTCCGAGAGTTGCCGACAAGCCGGGTGGCGCGTAACACTCTGTCTCTGAGACATAGTGAAATAATATTGTAAAAAAGGTATCTTAAATGATAACCTTACATAAGTATATCTTTTTGGCAAGATCATAAATGATAAATATTGAATTTGCTATAAATTGGTTCACGAAGTATCAGGGCAAAAAATAACTTTTTCTAAATTTCGCATAAAGTATGTCCGTTCTCGTATGAATTTGCTAGCTAGCGTAATTAATCTATATTGAAAATTTTCAAATGGATGCTCGAATAGGCACAGCGCGAGAGAATGAGATGTTATTGCACGCGCAGCGAAATTAATTTAGCTAGCTAATCGACATGTTTGTACACTATATATATATTAGGACTATTATCCTATCAAAAACATAAATGAAAAGTAAAGGTATGAGTAAAGTAAAATTCGTTAAATCAACTAATATTATTTTAATTTAAAAAAATCAATATCATTCGGAAAAATCCACACTAAGTTTTAATAAAATTATAGTATATAGTTGAGGAATCAAAACCACATCTAAGGCGACAATTCGATTTGGATCGTTATACTATCGGTATCTTCTACAATATTCAGCTACGACTACAACTACGTTCTGTACGCTGAGTCTTGAATATATAAAATAAACGGAATATTTTCAATTTATTTAATATTGCAATATTTAGATTTTTTAACCTCTACCATGCAATTCCAATTTCAAGCAATACAATTTACTTTACAATTTTACTTGTAAACTTTTTTTAGCACACTGTATCCTGCACACAGCAGAGTAGGCAGAGATCTAATTATTATTATTTTTTTATAATTGAGTTGTTATGCGTCACAGACTTTTGTTGTCCGTGCCTTTTTTGTATTTAATTGATTATTAAAACTGTTGTTTTTTTCTTTTTAAATATGAAGTGGACGTTATTATCTTGCTATCTTGAATGGTCTGCGGTTCCTTTTGTCAAATCCGAGTTTGTGGCCGTTGATTATGTTGATCGCGGTGCAGTTAGTTGATTTCGTAATATTTCTATTGCCTCCTCATCTCTGTAGGAAATAGCCATTTTGATGTTGTGTTCCACTATATCAGTCACGGAACCTTCATTTGCCCGGCGAATGAACTTGCCGATAGCGTCTTCTCCATTCCCAATTTTCCACTGAATACCTTAAACAATTGATATTAAAGCAGTTTAGAAGCAAATATATCGAACAAAGAACAAATATCATTTAAAAGATTAAACCGTCTATATGAATTTGCACAATGTTTGTATAATCTTCAAGTTTTTCTAATCAACTTACCGATAACAGCACAATGCTTTTATAGTACCTAGACTAGATATAAATATTTAGTTAACTCAATCTTCAAATGGTGTTTACATGGAAATATGCAGGTTTTATCAAAATAGAATAAATGAGGACGGAAAAACAATGGAATAACATGACTTGACTGGTTGATGGTTCAATATTCAAATTTTACTCAGAATCGATGGAAAAATTATATTAATAAGATATTGTTACATTAACCTAATTTTAATATACAGTATGTTGTTCTGTTTTAGCTTTGACATTATACACGTAATCTATATTATTTAATTAAAAATTTCGTGTTTTTTTTCTTGTGGAGTTGTTGAGGCACTCCCTTTTCTACTTTCCGCCAAATTTTCGTGACGTTCGGAATTAAACGCCGCACATTCAAGAAAATTAGAACAGCGTACTGACAGTTTTTGTCCGTTTTAATTAAGATGCAAAATAATTAATAGTAAGAAGTTATTTTTGATAGCTAAAAACATATTCAGTTAACATTTCCAAGAAGATTGGACGTGATTAAACTTAAAATTTCATTAACGAATCAAGAAAGTTAAGTTTAACTAAAATTATGGCATTCGCTCAAATGGACTTTACAAAGCAAATGAAATGCAAATTTAATGTTATTACTTGAGCGGCTATTATAAGACAGTATTAAGGGTTCGCGCACCTCTGATATAATATTACCTTCGTTAAATGTCGATTAGTTTGAGGATTTCATTACAGGGAACGTTAGATAACATCATAATATTATACTGAAATATTGGTCCTAGAGATACATTAGTTGATTACTTTTCTTAATGGAGATATTGTAGTATTGTAGGAGATGTTGTAGGGCAGTTAGTGTATGCCTGACTGCACACGATTGTTGTGGGTGTTATGTTGTTCTATTCTAATCTATCGAAATTTCTAGCGAAAATGTATTCGTTTCGAAGTCTTAGTTGGGCATGTAAATAAGTAAGCAGAAGCTCAATTTTTACCACAAAAGGTCTAGCCCGATAAGCATGGGAAAGCTGCACTGCACTTGTAATTAAATATTTTGAACATGATTTTATGGCATTTTATCTGAAATAGCGATACATCTTTGTTTTTGTATCTTACCCTTACAGTAAGAGAGCTAGCTATAGGGATAACAATCCTTCCATCAATAAAAGGATTGTTATCCTTAACGTTAAAATTTTATATAAATATATAATATATTTCATAAAAATATCTTCAACAGATTCCGAAATAAGCTAATAAACTTTAATGTTAAGGAATGTTACCTTCATAATTCCCTATTATATTCCAAATTCCTTATTATATTTCCAGGTTAGAGAAAAAAGAATGGTGTTTCGCTATTCCAAATAAAATGTTATTAAATCATATTAAAAATAATTCATTAAAAGCCAGTGCAGCTTTCCCATGCTTATCGGGCTAGACTCTTTCTTCTTTACAAAGGCAGCAGCAGCGTGTGCAGCATTAAGTTTCTGAATCAAAGTGGAATGTCGAAAGTTGGAAAACTGACTGAGTTTCCCATTAATTTGCCCATTTATTACTTTAAATCTGTAAGTTTAATAGCCGACTAAATACTTGAAATATTTTTTTAGCTTCACGCTGTATTCTGCCCATGTCAAGATAAGAAGAAGCAACCTGAGAACCTAGTGTAAAGACACTTGTTCCCGTTAAGACACATTCGGTCTCCATTTTTTGGGTTGTATTCTCACTCGAGCGGAATGTTTAATACTTTTATTTTCTGGCTCTTGTAACAAAGCAAAAAGTGCGGCGTTGAGTTCTACCTCTCAACACGCAATGCTTCACTTGAGCACTTAATTAAATTTAACTTAATTTTTAAAAGTTAAGTAAAAGAACACGAAGAACAAGATTTTATCCCCACAATATTAGAAAATCTCCACGTACTACCGATAGATAGATTTAATGATTCAATCGAGCAAATTAAAAAGTATATCAAATAGCGCGATGTTCTAGTTCAGTTCGACGTAAGTGAAGCGAACGGCACTCGTATTACTGTCAAAGAGAACATGACATGCAATTTACCTTCGCCCAGTCATCTATGTTTGAGATGCATTCATAAAAAACAATGAAAACTACTATTGACTATAATTAAACATTCATTGTTTATCTTTTGTTTGGAAATGTCATGTTTCAATCAGTATTATTTTTTTATTGTGTGTTTTAATTAATTTAAAGTAGACATAAATATAAAAAATAAAATAGTTTATGTAAGGTTAAAATGGAACGTAATTCAAATTACATCTAACGTCAAGTTATCTCTATCTCTATATATAATAAGACAGTAAAAATATTTTGTCTGTACATTTAGTAATTTTGACTGAAATGGATAGAGGGACACTTAAAAAGAATAATAGAAAGCAAAAAGATTTTTTTTTTAATTTCTTGTCTGTCTGTCTGTCTGTCTGTCTGTCTGTCGACATATTTCTGTCCGCATTTTTTTCTGAAAGTACTGAACCGATTTACTTGAAAGTTTCACCAATCGCTTTGTCTTAACTTAACTTGAGTACTTAAGTTTAGTTCATCAAAATCGGTTCATTAAAAAAAAAGTTATCGTCATTTGAATGAACTCAAGGCATTACTTTGCCTGAGAATATTACATAGCAATCGCGCTGGTATGACCCTGGCTAAAGAATGACATTCGAAACGTCTGGTTTATATGATTGTTGATAAAAATATATATTTTTGAAACACTATTATATAATATTTTATACAATAAAGTAAGCAAAGTTGAATTGTTAGTGGAGATTACTTTCATAAATCATAACAGTTAAGTTTAAGTCGTAATTAATTCAACCGGCCGGTCGTGGCGCAGCGGCACGAAGTGTGACTGCAAAACCGACTGGTTGTGGGTTCGATCCCCACTCGAGGAGATGAAATATTTACTTAAATTTATATTTCCATTTCTTCGCTCTGGTGTCGAGGTTAAGCGCGGCGTTGAGTTCTGCCACTCAACATGCAATGCCTCCAGAATTCGGCAGAAAGTGGGGAACGGAGTGTCTTAACACTAGGTTCCCTCTGCCTACCCTGCTATGTGCGGGATACATTTTAAGCGGGCGAAGCCGTGGGCGAGCCGCTAGTATCTAATATGTCTCAAATTAATCTCAAATATTGATGCATTGGTAAAGAACGGATAACCTACCCTATTATATGCAGGTATTATATGTATATCTCAGATATAACGGAAGAGTACAACAAACATAAATTAGGAGGAAAATTAACCTTGTATTGGTATAGAACCCTATATAGATAACATAGTATATATTCCATATGTACATAAATAATTTCACGCGATTCACGCTTTATCCCGCACCTAAGGAGACATTAAGTCACTTTTGCACTGCATGTTGAGTGGCGGAACCCAGGGCGAGGAAATGAAAATTTAAAATATTTAATTTCCTCGAGGGGGAATCGAACCCACAACCAGTCGCGTTTATAGCCGCATACTTGCGCCCCTGTGCCACGACGGTCGCAATACATAATTTAATGCAAATAATATTATATACAATTTTTATAAAAAAAATGTGAAAATATAATTTAAATATATGCAATGTATAGGACATAGACAAATAGATAAAACAATACATGAGCTGAGATAAAATAAACAAGCATTTTCACAAAAAACATTTCAATACGTGTCGCTCTATCGCAACTTGGCGAAATCCAGGTAAGATTGTTGGAGATGCAGAATGTAACTAAATTGCTACTTTCATGGTTGACTCGACGCAGAAATATTTGACAATGTTGCATTTTCTTTAAAATAAAATATAAATGTAAATATGTATCTATATTTACATTTATATTTTATCTACGCAGAATCGTCGTGTTTCTTATTTTAGTCTAAAGCAATGTAGCACCATTATAAGATATCTTAAAATGGTTTAGAAATACTGTATAATTTAGAAATACTATATACCTATACTATGGCAACTGAATACCGACAAACGTGGAAAACCAAAAGCGACATTTTCTCTTCTTCGCTACAGATTAATATTAAGAAAATGCTGAGAATTTTGAAACTTTTATATTTAAATCAAACATTTAATATTATATGAAGATGGAAGAATGATGAAGATAGTAGAATCAGCACATATTACAAATATAACTGTATACCCACATACAATTTAGTTAGTTTACTTAAGTGTCAACATAATTACCGGCCAAATTAAACATTTACCTCAAGCGTATGAGGCAAACAAGGTGACCACCGCACCGTCGTTAGGACGACCAGTCGTTTCCACCTTGCGGTGTACCTTCCCTTCCTGTAATGATTACACCAACATCCATATATATACAGTACGATCAACGAGTCGTGGTTGCCTTCCTGAAATTATAATTTCTTAACTCATTCGCACTGCTCATTCGGGAAGAAAATAACCAAAAATAAGCAAAAATCGTAAAATAAAATTTGCACAGCTATCTACAGCTAAGTTAAGGGCGGCCACGGCTCAACGACTGTATTGTAATTAATATAACATACATTTAACAAGAATCATCAAAATATTCGAAGTCACCCCCTTAGACATGTGAGGCGTAGATGTCATGATGCGTGTAATTTATTCTTGAACTTTCCTTTGAACCTCAGTTTTAAGTTTTAAAGTTCCAGCTGATACACTAAAATGTTTGTATTTTTCATTAGTAGATTCAATACTGGCCTACGCTCTTGATAGCTATGGTCTTGCATTTAAATCATATATAATTAAGCTTGAAGCCTTGCAGTTAAGATTTTTAAAACTCCTAGTAAATAAAAAAACAAAAGAAAATTGTAAAGGAGATTATTCAAAATTATTTAAAATCTGTAACATACTCCCAATTAGTTTAAAAC
>JAATLQ010038078.1:0-76204 GCA_013421005.1 Heliconius erato x Heliconius himera | reverse complement strand
TATCCCGCAAACAGCAGGGTAGGCAGAGGGAACCTAGTGTTAAGACACTCCGTTCCCCACTTTCCGCCGAGTTCTGGAGGCATTGCGTGTTGAGTGGCGGAACTCAACGCCGCATTTTGCCTCGACACTAGAGCGAAGAAATGAAAATATAAATTTAAGTAAATATTTCATTTCCCCGAATGAGGATCGAACCCATAACCAGTCGTGTTTACAGTCACACTTTGTGCCCCTGCGCCACGACAAAAACAGTTTGTAGATACATAATAATTTCATTATTTTCTTATTTTTTTACTTTTTAGAGCGTGTTTTGGTAGTCAAGTTTTAGTTTTTAAACTTTTTTTTCTCAATAAACTAAAAATGTCACAGACTTTTACTTTTAATTTTGAACATTGTAGCGTCAGTCCCTCTACGGGATAAAGCGGGAAGCTGCTATTAATGGTAATAAACGAATAGATTCAAATGATAGCTATATTGTTTAAGATAGAATTCTATGCCTATGCAATGCAATGCATATGCATGCAATGCATATGCATTCTGCAGCTTAAAGCTCACTGAAGTAAGCGGAATGAAGTAACTAAGTAGACTTAGTTGAGGCTATCCTGGCGCAGCAGTACAGGGTCCGGCTCTTAACGCGGCGTGTTGTATGTTCGAATCCCACTTGGGGGAACGAATAATCGTCAATTCTTCGCTGTGGTAACAAAACAAACAGCGGCTTTGATTACGCCATCCTATATGCAATGTCCCGAAAAACGTACTTAAAGCGAGAAGATTTTTTTGTGGTAGATATCTATAGAGACGTATTTAGACATTCAAACTAATAAGAAACCGGCAAAACTAGACATAATTTGGAGCGTAGCACACATTTTTTATGAATGATCCACCACAGTCTAACATAACTTTCGAAAAAAGGAGTAAAACTGCCTGCGACCAGTTAAAGAGACCTGCCATACCGTTACAAATAGTTATAATTGCCCCACTTTCTTACTTTGATAGAGATCTCTTAATAATTGTCGATAGATAATTCGTAGAAACTATTTAGATTAAATATGAATATTAAAACAAAGGTATAAGGTTCATATTTAAGTGTTTGTTTCAAGTGAAATAGAAATAGTTTTTTTTCATACTAAGTTATATCGTGATCCATCTAATGCATTCCACTTTACGGTTTACGGTCAAGCGCATGGGAGTGTTGCCAGAGCTTATAATTACCCTTTAAATGAGTTAATTAAGTGCTTTATTTAAAAAAAATGTATTTTTTTTATTTATAGCATTTTTTTTTGTTGCTAAATTAAAAAATCTATTCTATGAAATAACTTTTTTTTTTTTAAATCTAACATCTGCTGCCAACTGTAAATTATTTATTATTTATTATTTTATTTATTTATTTAATACTTTATCAAACCAGCATGATCTCCGCAAATTATAATAAATATATAAAAAAGGAATCACTAGACAAAAATATTAAATCATATAAGAAAATCTATTACAATCATTTTTTTAAATGTATGCATTACACTAAAACAATAAAATATAATTACAGTAAATAAAATAAAACAATAAAAATACCTCCACTCAAGTACTTATAATAGAAAAAAATGCTACGGCAACACTAACATACATCCCAAACATTCGTCAACGGCATGGCCTTGGCGATGCACGTATAGTTCGAAAAAAAAAACAAACTGTCAAATGGCGTTATTTTCCCGCGTTTTCAGGCGCGCGTCGCCCTTTTTCCAAAAACGTTTCGATTCAACAGCGACTTTGACTAAAGATGAAATTTTATTGTTATTGAGACCGCCGCTATCACATTGGAGCAATATTATACAAGAAGCGGAGAAAGTTGTCGGATATCCGACATCTTTCATGAACCTGAGATGCCTTTTGAGTGATGAATTCGCTAATTTAGCAATGTATTTAAGGAAAGTGGTAAGTTTTTAAATTAATTTCTACATACTAATTTTGTTTGCGTGGATTTTAAGAAAATTAATTATTTCGAGATATCCTTTTCTATTGCTCTTCTACACTCCTTAACCTATCTAGATAACAAATTTCAACTTTCTAAATCCAATAGTTTCTTTCACTTTGTAACGAAAGTGTTACAATACTTATTTTATTTATTCATAGATATATATTTTGTGGAGAACGTACTGTTTAATTTTTTCCTGTCAGTATTTTAAATATATTATAAATATTGTTTTATTAATATCTCCGCCTCAATGTAGTATTTTATGTGATTTACATATAATTAAACAGATAAATAAACAAATAATACACAACACTGTTTGTGATTTTCATTTAGTTTACTAGGACAACTTCACGCTTCGCCCGCTGTCTTGTTGCCAGAGCGATATGTTATATTTTTTTCTCAGCACAGCGTCTGATTGTGAACGCGTCAATTGAATCCGCGTTAACATGAATCCTATTCGGAGTAAAAGATAAAAAGTAGCGTTGAGTTCCGCCACTCAATACGTACGTACGTAAAGTCACGAGAATTCGGTGGAAATTGGGGAACGGAGTGTCTTTTTGCCATCAATTTCTTTCCGCTGGAGATATTATTCCGATATGTAGAGTTTTAACTATGTACCTTCTGCCTGCCAAGCTGTATATGGGATATAGGATAAAGCATTCTGATAAATTAAATTCAGAATTGAGTTCCGTCACTCAATATAAATTAAAATGGCGAAAATTAAACATTTTATTATATTGATAATAAAATCTTTGATATTCGCTATTTTAACACGTTTTAAACAAAACTTTTTGACCGAATTAATCACGTATATATTAGTATAACACATTTTTAGACACCCGATTAAAAAGATTCATCTAATAATCAGCTTCACGCTGTATCCCGTGCACAGCAGGGTAGGCAGAGGGAACCTAGTGTTAACGGAAAATGAGGAACGGGGGTTCCTCGTTTTCCGCCGCAATTCTGGAGGCATTGCGTGTTAGTTTCATTTTAAATATAATCTAATTCGGACAAAAAGCGCTTAAAAGAGATGTCTAAACTTCGCGTTCTTTGCATATCGTGCTATTTATATGAATCTAAATTAAATTCAAATACTTACGTGCAACAGTTTTTACGTAACTGTGCAGCATATTTGAAAATCTAAAATATCGAAACAAAATTTCATACTTTAAATAGTAATTAATGTTAAGTTATTTTGTTTCATAATATTTATTTCAAAATGTACCGCCGTTCTCTTTTCTTTCATATATTAAAAGTTATATTATATGAAAATTCTGTATACAAAAATTTACTTCATCGTAGCATAGTTGGGTAGTGTTAGAAAATCCGAAGGTCATGGATAAAGTTGAGAGCTAGGATATTTGAAACAAGATTAGAAAAAAAACAAAACGTAAATAATATACAAAATTGTAATATGTAAAAATATATACGTGACTTAAAACACATGAAAATATATGTAAATATATGAAAATATATATAAATATATTTTAATATGAACTAATAATATATAATTTATCATTGTAAATGCAAATACCTGTTTACCGTAAACCTATTTATGATTAAGTAGAAACTATGTCAATAACAGTTTAGCTTCTATAAACGAGAGTTCTTATACTATAGTCGTGTAGCTTGTCTGTGTATAATTTGGGATTGATATTTATAATATATATAATAGATCTAGTGACAAATTACTTCGTTCAATATTTTTGTTTGATCTTGCTACTATCGCTTAGCAGGCAGATAAAATATAGTGTCAAGACACTCTTCAATCTCCGCTTTTCATCTTAATTCAGGATAGTACGTTTTGATTAGTTGTGTCTTATGAAAATGAAAATTTAATATAGATATTTAAACTCGAGTGGGAGAATCTCGAATAGCGTCCCTCGGAAAGGGGGTAATCGAACCTCACAGCCATTGCTTTTACATTAAGTCACTGTCCAACCGCGCTATATGGTTTCTCATAATTTTGGATGTAAGAATTAGAAATATCTTTTAATCTAATTCTGAACACGATATAATAAAAATATGAACTGCTTTGATAAAAAAATAAAAATAATTATATAACCCTGCTTTGTGCAGAATACAGCGTGAATCAAAAAATATAAATAAAATTGAAAGTTTCCTTATTTCTTTTTATATTGTAACTTAACTTTACTATAATACAATAGAAAATACTTACAATAACACTTAAAATGTACGTTTAATGTTTACGTTATTATACATTTTTATGTTTAAATTGACTATAATCAAATAACACTCGTAAAATGAAAAGTAAAATAAAATTATTATGAAAACGTGAAAATTATTATGAAACTGAAAATAAAATTTTACTACTATTAAAAGTATATAGCAGCAAAATTTTATGTTCACTACATAAATATATTCATCTTTTAATATTTAAAATGATTAAATATTTAAAAAAAAATCTCTATTCCAGGTTGGCAGTAACAATCTTGTGATGCAAACTGCAAAAAATGTGCTGTACGGTGACTCCAAAAATCTACAACCATGGGGGCTGGTAATATTGCTTTTAGCAAAATCTGTCAAAGAAAATGGTTCCAAAGTGCCTCAGAAACAAAGAAAATTAGCTGAACTAACAGAAATGCTGAGAACTGGTCATCTAATTCATAGAGGAATAGTCAATGTGCCATTCGTGAAACGTTCAAAAGCCACGGAATCAGTAATTTTTGGTAACAAAATTGCTATATTACTTGGTGATTACCTTTTAGTTTCAGCAAACTCTATGTTGGCCGATTTGAAGGTACCCGATGTTCTTTACACAATGTCATCAGCTACCAAAGATTTATCGGAGAGTGAATTTTTTGGGGATCGTGATGAACAAAATATGCCTTTGCCCGGAAAACCCAATTTTATGAAAGACGATTTGGATATAACTTTTGATACATCTGCCATAGAGCAGGATGTTGTTTTGGGTAAACCTAAAAACGAATGGACGGCTAGGACAGTGTTCAATGGCGTCAGTTTATTAGGAAAAGGATGTCAGAGTGCTATGTTATTAGATGGGCAAAGTCGAGAAGTCCAAAGCAACGCTTACCACTTCGGCTGTCATGTAGGCCTGTCATGGCAAGCTGATGCGGAAATCAAAAAAATCACAGAAAAAGATCATTTCTGTCTGACAAGTGCTCCCGTATTATTTGCTCTCGAAGACAACCCCGATCTTTACAAATTCATAGATAGAGCTAAAACTGATGTCAAAGATATTGACTATGAAGATTTGAAATTTAATATTCTTAAAACAGATGCCATTGAAAAAACTAAAGTACTAAGAGATGAACACGCTAAAAAGGCAATGATGTATGTAGATAGCATTGGAAAGAACGAATCTGTTGATATGATTAAGAAGTTAATAAATACATTTTAATATATTTTCTTTAATATTTTTATACTTAGAAGATTTTTACACGGAGATGCTTGTATTTTTATGGGATTAAAATTATATATTTCAAAGGAGAGACTGCAGTATGAAATAGTCCCATTAAAACTTAGTAATGATTTTAATTAATTTCTATTGAGGCTATATATGCAAATTTTGCGAGCAGTAGCTAGTCATATTGTGACAGATAATATTAAAAAACTGCAATTTAAATACCAATATTAACATCAGTTATGAAAAAGTTGAAATATTGCAAAAGAGAAAGAATATAAAATAACCATAAGAGTGGTTGCATAAGAAACTTAAAGTGGAGAAAGAAGTGTCTTGACACTTATTTTCTTTACCTACAATATTGAAAAAGGTAACAGATAGACCCTATCACTGTAAAAGTCAGTAGAGCCACCAGCGTTAACCTCAAGATCGAAAAAATGGGAATATATAGGTAAAATGGTAATTTCGTATAAAATATAAAATAAAAATATTTTATTTTTTATTTTTATAATAATTAATAGCAATAAATAGTACTTAAGAAATATAGATAAATTTTACATTGTTTTGAAGACAAATTAATATAAACTGCGAAGGTCATATTTTATATTACTTTTGTTTATTTCAAACTAAAATAAAATTATTCAAAGAGTTTTTCATCTCCTAGAGTCTCAGTCGCTTTTTATTTAAAATTTTAGTTAAAGGAAATAAAGTATTTAATGTTTACATAAAATTACATAAAATCATGAATGCTACTCGTCATTCTTAACATATTATACTTTATTTATTAAATTAATAAAATAAATAATCATTTAATTTAATGTTTTATTTACTTCTTAACTTATAGAAAGCCTTTTTAATTCGATCTTTTGAATAAAATCTATGGTACTTCTAATAAAATATTACAATATTTAGTTACTTCTGATAAAAATATTTAGGATTAAAATTACTAACAATATAAAATGATTAACAATTCAAAATATTTTAGTTAGACTCACTCAATATTTATATAAAATGGAAGGGCTTGAATGTAGAATATATTATCAATATTGTTACATGTTAACGAAGATGTCTGTCGTCACAATATAGCCAATAAAAGTTTGTTTTTTTTTATCTTATATTCTGTATAGAAGGCAGAGCAGAAACCTTTTTGATCAGTTACTTTACTTTCCATTTCACCCCTGAAAATACAATTTTTTTTCTCATTTTGGTGACATTTGAAAATTATTAATAAGTATATTAAAAAAAAAACGTTTTCGTTTATCATATAGATTAATATTAGGTCCTTACATATGAAATTGGCGTTTGGTATGGGAGGAACAAAAAGTCGTATATTTTTTAATATAATATATTTATATAATCAAAGTGACAAAATGGTGCATCCATTGTTATCTATGCACTTATGCCATCTCATAGTTAGTCGGTAGATCAGTGATCCCTTTACTAAAAGAAAAACCATTCGGCCGGGAATCAATAAAAGCTTTGAAGACGTTTGGACTGCCCTATCAGAGTTTTTCCCTTGCAAGAAGTTATCCAAATTTAGAAAAAAATGGTAATCTGTTAGAGCAAGTACGGTGGATGCCTTAGACATTCCAATTGAAGCTCTTCTAATTTAGTAACCATCTGTAGTGCAGCGTGTGGTCTAGCGTTGACGAAGCAGCAGAGCCATTAGCTAGCCTCGACTGTTTAGCAGCTAGCTTTTCCATCATAGCTTGCTATTGCTGACAATAGACGTCTGCCTTAATCGCATTGCCAGATTTGAGAAAACTGTAATGAACGACACCGGTACTAGCCCATCAAACTTACAAGTAACTCTTATTGGGTCAATTTCCGCTTGGGGCAGGATTTGGCTGGCTTGCCAGGGTCTATTGCAATGATCGCTTCCGGTTATCGCAGAGAATCCATTTTTCATTGTAGGTTTCGATTACTTATTCGATTTAAAAATCCTTCATTATTTTTCCGGTTCGTTTGCTTCACTCAATTCGTGAGATACCCACCATTCAAGCTTTTTACTCTTTCCAATTTGCTTCAAATGGTCAGCGGCTAGAATTTTTATTATTATTTTAAATTACATTATACACCAATGCGACGCGTATCAATAGGTAAAAAAAAGGATTTTTCACCTTGTCTGTTTAAAAATACATTCATACCAAAATAAATATGAAAATAACACATCATAACATAATATTTTAAATATATAATTAACAATATTAAAAGTCAAATGCCACGATGAGTAGTTCGAGTGTAAAGTAAAAACACGAGGACAATAACGTGCTTTAGAAACATGTGATAAATAATAATATAATATAAAACTATATTAAGCGTCTCAGTCGACAATTTTCAAAGAGATTATTAGGGTGCCTACCCTTCCCATATGTCTAGATAAAACTTAGTGTTAAATACTTATTTCTAAAAATAGACATTTAACAAAGAAATATGTGAAAATGAAAATAAGTTCAATATAATTATAATTCAGCTTAAGGTTAAGATTTAACCAAAACTACCTTTTAAAAAAAATACAAAAAAACTATTTTCTAAGTGGACATCGAACTTACAAGCATCGTTTACAAGTAAATAGTGTCCCAAGAGATGATGGTGACTTCAATTAAAAGAATAGCTTAGAAAATTAAAAACCAAATCTATACGAGAGCTTATTGAAATCAAATCTATATTAAACTCTCAAACGAAATTTGAACTGACTACTATTGCGGTGAGTTAACAATGTAAGGGTCATAGTGTAGGGAAAATGATGATTGTGTCACATAACTAAAAGAAGTCAGTCGTGGGGCAGGGGCACAAAGTGTGACTGTAAATCGACTGGTTGTGGGTTCGATCCCCACTCGAGGAGATGAAATATTTACTTAAATTAATTTTTCCATTTCTTCGCTCTGGTGTCGAGGCAAAAGTTCTGCATGGCGTTGAGTTCTGCCACTCAACACGAAATACCTTCAGAATTCGGCAGAAAGTGGGGAACGGAGTGTCTTAACACTAGATTTCCTCTGCCTACCCTGCGGTGTGCGGGATACGTCGTGAAACTGTCAATCAAATCACTATATTACACCACAGTATAAATTTACAACAAAATACTACAAATTTCGGCCTAAAATTTAAAAAAATGTTTACGGACGTACGCTACGGTCACGAAATATAGATTGTCATCAAGATTATTATCTTTATACCTATTATGTATGATTAATAAAATGTTAATATCATATTCATTTTTAATATATGTTTTGTTTTTTTTGTGTCGAGGTTCTGATTAAAGTGTTAATTAAAATATCTTTTGTCTGAGGTCTCTATCTATGAGGAAGATTTAACTGTTATTGAAATTATAAAATACTAAATAAGTCTATTTTTTTAAAATTTTCTATATTTTACACTTTCTATCCCGCATAATATCATTGAAGTAGAGAAAACGTATGTCAAAACACTTCGTGCAATGCCTATAAATATTTTGGTAAAAGAATTTTAAAGGTATATTTGATTTTTACTACTTTATTGCTATTATTTATCATCAGGCATAATATAAAAATTGTAATTACAAAACAATTAAAATTAAAGATATTTTCTATTCAGTTTATTTAGATGGAATGGAGTTTGCATTCTTCCACCAATCAAAATTAACTAAAAGAATAGAATAAATGACAAACATATATGGTGGAATAAATAAGCTAATTTGAAATGAGAATTAAATTTAATGATTAAATTTGAAGAAAAATGTCATCACCATGTTTAAAAAATATTTTAAAATGAATGCACGTCTAGTCTATCAGCTATGAATAATTTATACACTGATTATATGTATATAAATAAAAAATGTGCATAATGTTATAGTTCGAAAATCGAGGCTTATTTTTTATACAAAAACAGTAGCTAACATTGTTCAAATATAATTATAACATTTTTTTCAGCTTCACGCTGTAACCCGCATGTAGCACAATAGGCAGAGGGGCGTATTATCCATTCTCAATTTACTGCCAAATTCTGAAGGCGTTGAGTGACGGAACTCATCGCCTTCTTTGCGTTTGCTTCGACATCAAAGCGAAGAAATGAAAATATGTAATATTTAATCTCCTCGAGAGGGAATCGTACTAACTGGTTCTTAATACATTTCCCAGACTGGCCAGCCGTATATTGAATAAAATTGTAATTATCTAATGAAAATATTTATCAATAATAAAAAAAAAACTTTATAGTATCGACGTCCCCTATCTCCCCTAAGTGATTATTATTAAACAGTTTATTTTTTTATAGTTTTACGCCTTTTCTCGCACAATAGAGTACTCAGAGAGACATCGCCCAAGTTCGAGACATTGTGAGTTGAATGGTGGAACTCAACGTCACCTGTATGTAGCCAAAGTAGGGAAATCATCGCATTTACGGCTTCACCGCACCACGATACTCTTAACATATTTTTTTCTTTTTTTTTCATCTTCACGCTGTATCCCGCACACAGCAGGGTAGGCAGAGGGAACCTAGTGTTAAGACACTCCGTTCCCCACTTTCTGCCGTACTCTGGAGGCATTGCGTGTTGAGTGGCAGAACTCAACGCCGCGCTTAACCTCGACACCAGAGCGAAGAAATGGAAATATAAATTTAAGTAAATATTTCATCTCTTCGAATGGGGATCGAACCCACAACCAGTCGGTTTTACAGTCACACTTCGTGCCGCTGCGCCACGACTGGCCCCACCTTAACATACGACAACATATAATATGAAAATCTCTATACATAATAAAATTATAAAAGAGATAAAAAAAATATTAATTAGGTCGATTTGATTGTCAGTAAGTTCGCAAGTCACCCAAAAACTATTTGACATAAATGAATGAATTTTTATACTCTTATTCTGGTCTGATTTATGAAAACAAGTTGTTCATGATTGAATGTATAAATTATATAATAAAAGTGTTGTAGGTGATAAGCGGGCGAAGCCGCGAGTGGGCCGCTAGTGATGAGTAAAGAAACTCAAAAATCATTAAACTTTTTCACTGATATGATAAAATAGAAGTTTAAGAATTAAGTAACTGCATTAAACTGTACTTTATTTCCGCGTACGGTTAATAACTGTCTATTGCTAAGAAAAAAAAACCTGAGATACAAAAATTCCCCCTAATATAAATTTCAAGAATCACATGATAATATATGATTACTACAGTTATGTTTAAATAAATGCACTTTTTTCAAATTAATTATCTAAAATAAAGCTACAAAGTTGTCATAAAAGTATCCATCCGGATATGAATGAATGCTTTTTAAAGTAAATTATTACATCATTAAATCTTTTTATCCAGTTGTAAAGTAGTTTAATCATTCTAATTGTTATATTTTTGCTATATTTTTAATATGTGACGAACGCAATAAAAAGTTGGTGATTGTGATTGTTGGTAAATATGTTAAATAAAATAAATCAGCTTCAAGCTGTATCCCGCACACAGCAGAGTAGGCAGAGGAAACCTAGTCCTAAGACCGCTCCACTTTTTCTACCTGATCCTGGAGGCATTGCGTGTTGAGTGGCGGAATTCAACGCCGCGCTTTGCCTCTACACTAGGGCGAAGAAATGAAAATATATCCTGTCGCTTTTACAGTCACTTTGTGCCCCTGCGCCACGAATGGCCTGGTAAACATGTCAATAAAAAATAATTATATATGCTAATTATTAATTCTGTCGTGGCGCAGCGGCAAAAGCGTGTGACTGGACGATCGTGGGTCCGCTTTCCACTCGGGGTAATGTAAAATTGAATTGAAGCGCGGCGTTAAGTTCTGATATTCCTTTTAGCCCAAGATCCTAAGGCTCATAGACCTATGTCATTGTAGCAAAGCTAAAATTTTGAGGACTATTAGTCTAATATGTAGTTAAGACTATATGCGTACTCACTAACTTAAAAAAAAGGTAGCGTCAAAAAAGGCACATCTCTGTCTGGGATCATAGAGCCATTAGATTGGTCTGGGTGGGTCTTGAAATAGTCCGTAAATAATATATTTTAAATTAGAGCCTGTTAGTATAACATAGTTTGCCTCAGTTTTAAACTACGATTAGCACGTCTAGCAGGATTATAGGCCCACGTAAAAGGTCTGGTAATACTAAATATATATTTTTTACATTATTCTTAAAAACGTATTTAAATACGACAATTGCTACTTTAACATAGGTAAGCGTGTACCTTAAGTAAGCGCTACCTCTGAAAGGTCTCCACCTTCAAGTTAGTAAGTACGCACAGTCTTAACTTCATATTAGACTATTTATCTTCAAAATTTCAGCTTTAATAAAATGACGTAGGTCTGGGGACCTTGTGATCTCAGTCTATTTTGTTTCAGTTATAATAGGACACTACTTTACCTCGTGAAAATATATTTTACTTTTAAACTAACCGACAAATATTGTGGGTTTTATTTTGAAATTATTTAGATGACATTTGTTTTCATGGATACTACGTAGAGCTACCTCTTTATCAATGCTAAGGATTCCCAAGCTATGCGGATGAAGACAGATTGACATTATACAGAGCATTCAAAGTCGTCATAACACGTTATCAGTTATCTAAAGATACATATCAAATTTAATAATTAAATTATGATTTAGTTACTAGCGTAGTAATTTGTATGTAAAACAATATTATAACTAATTTTCGCCTGTTTTGGTCGAGACATTAATTTTCCTATTGCACTTATTTTAAAATTGTGTTGTTTTATATATTTATATTTATAGTCTATTCTTTATATTTCATTGCATAGAAACGTAGGCAAGTACCTAGGGAATCTAATATTATGAGACTCACCATTTTCTGCCCAAATTTCGAGATATTTGTCGTTGAGTGGTTGAACTAAACACCATGCTTTGTATTGTTACCAAAGCGAGGAATTGAAAATAATTAATTTTCCTGAATGGAAATTGAACCTGCAACCGTAGCGCTTACAGTTAACCGCCGCGCCGTGCCGTTGTGCTACGAGGCTTGGATTTTTTAGATATCGTAATTGTAATGTGACTAATTTTCGACGATCTCGTATAGTTTTCGTTATAAGTTGTTTTTCAATTACTTTAATTAACACTAAAATCTGTAAAATTTTAAAATTGTATTAAATACATCACTACAGGCTATTTTTAAAAATTGATAAATCATGTTTGTAATTAAATGCTGTTTGCTCTTCGATGACTTTTATTTCGTCTCATCATGATTTGAAATTTAATTTTGAAAAAACAACATATATAAAATTGCAACAAACTTCAAAGAATTGAAAATGTTAGATTTAACTTTGAGATTTTTAGAGACAGGGAAGCAGGACAACATCTTAGTAAAGTCACGCAGTTATAGAAGATGACCTGGAACAAAATATTCAAGGTCAACTTCAAGAAATGCATAAGTACTCTGCGGATGGCATGTACATATTGACGGTGGAAGAGGCGAAAGAGCGCAGAGCTCGTAGCATTTGACGTTCAGCAGGAAATAAAGAGTGAATAAGCAAAAGGTTCAATTAAAATAAATTTATTAGTTCAAACAGCTTTTCTATTCTATAATATCAAACTGTAAAGTTATCTCGTTTCTAACATTCATCTCTAGTATTTTTCTTCGTAACGCCACAAATGAAGAACTGCACTGAACTAGCTTCATTTTCCTGCATTTTCCAGGGTTACAATCACACAATCGCTGTTAAACAACCTAATACCACAGAAATGAAAGAAATGGAAATATAAATTTAGGAAAATATTTAATTTCCTCGAGTGGAGATCGAATCCTCAGCAAGGCGTGTTTATAGTAACATTTTGTGCCGCTGCGCCACAAATGGCCTCAGACCTTATGCCTACTCTATAATTTGTACGAGTTGCTTACATAGAGTATCATATACTCGTAGGGGCTTGTTTTTCAAGCGCTGTCGGATTTATCCTCCGAGGGTTCCGTACCAATTTCAGAATTCATTCAACGGGTAGTACAATTTATAAAAGTTGACAAACATGAACTTGTGAGAGTATGCACTCATTTTGAATGAAATAAACTACAATTATAAGATTGTAATAATTTTATCTCTAATATAAATATAAACCTTCATTTTTAAGATGTTTTCCTTTATTTGTATATAAGCTCTTACCAAATTTTCCATTTGTAAGTGCTACAACGGGAAATACCCTATTTAATTAGGTTAGGTTAATAAAGTTGCCAAAACTTAAGTTTGTTTGAAATGAAATGCAAATCAGTTTATAATGTTTTTTTTTTTAATTAATTACCTTTTTTCGGTTTGTCCTTTTTTATACCTACTAGTATTGTAAGTTCTTACTTCATATCAAATTTTATAACTGTTCGTTGGTTCTTGAGAAGTATCCGAGTAGAAGTATTTTGATGCAAAACGCAGCACAAACGATGCATAAATGCTTACAACTGTACCTTTTTGTTGCGTTGACTTAGAGGTTTGATTTTTTCTATGCTACTAGGGATCATAGATCTGAATATTTGATAGTAATTACAATTTCATACCTCCAGTCTTTAGAAAAGAAACTTCTTAACAAACGATTATCCTATATAAATTCTTTTTTTCCTTTTGAGGCACCTTGAACGGCACCCTAAAAAAGAATATATTTGACTTTACACAGAGCCACTCAACAAATAGATCAAAATAGGAAACCTTAGGCATGTATAAACATTAAAAATTTATTTAAATAGTTTAAAATATTGTATATATATTTAAAAAAAATCAATTCAGCTTCACGCTGTATCTCGCACACAGCAGGGTAGGCAAAGGGAACCTAGTGTTAAGACACTCCCCACTTTCTGCCGAATTCTGAAAGCATTGCGTGTTGAGTGGTAGAACTTAACGCCGCTATATATATTTTAAATTAATTAAAATGTATATTGTAATTCTAAATAGTAAGTAATACCTCTGCTTTTTGCTACAGTTAACTGAACATCATATAATTAAGAATAAGTTAACAGAAAAAAATGTATGTGCTTAGTAATCTACAAATGATTTTCAAGTTTCCTTAGTGTTCTTAATTGGTTTTTTTTTAATTTTTTTTTAATTATTGTAACCATTATTTTTTGCCTAAAATATAGAAAATGTACAATTTAATCTGTAAACAATCTGTAGCAAAAAATTACTGTTTAGAATTAAAATTAAATTTAATATAGGTATTTTATTTTTTATTTTCATAAAACAAAAATACATAGATAAGTTCGTAAATTAAATAATTTATGGTATAAAAAACTAAGAACACGTTTTTTTTTCAACAGAAGACATTGATAAGACGAATGTAATGAGCACAAACTTGATATATATACTAGATAATATAGACAGTCCAAGGTTCCATCAGCCATCTTCCAATTCATCATCAGACCAGCTCGATGGTACTATAATATTGTATTGTCATCTAATCTAACAATTAAAAATGCGTGGAATTCCGATTCTTAGATTTTTTACATACTTAGCTATAGCTTGACTTAATGAAAACATGTTAAAAGTCGTCTAAATCTGACAAATAATTTGAATTATTGGAAGCCATTGAAATTACGTATTAAAAAATAACATCTAAAACGTCATATTATTCGTGTTTTATTTTTATAATTTTCACATTATAACTGTAAATTTACTTTAATTTTACATAAAAATATATATTTTACTAAATTACAATAAGATATAGGCCAAATATGAAAATTATGACAGAATCATATTTGTATATTTAAATATTATGAAATAGATAACGATCGCTTAAACTTTATCCGGAAAATCTATTAAAAGTATTTACTGCTTTATTGTGTCCTCTAGATGTTGAGGGTATAAGGCATAAGCGGAGCGTTTTTCTAGTAGGTTCTTGAAATAAGTACATGTTTATTTAATGTTTTTTTTTGTTTCTTCATGCTGTATTTCGCGTATAGCAAGGTGAGTGTTAAGATATTCTGTTTCCATTAAGACACTGCCGTTTCCTACTTTCTGCCAAATACTGGAGGAATTGCGTGGTGAGAAGGATTCAATGTCACGCTTTGCCTCGTTATCAGAGCGAGGAGAATTAAGATATTTCATATTTTATTCCCCGAGTGGGAATAGAACCAACAACCGTGGCGCTTACAGCCGCACGCCTGTGCCACGATGGCTTTATTTAAATGTATATGTAGTAAATTTATCTATAAAAATCAATATAAATAGTTTCTTTAACTTTACAAGTGCCAACAACTGTGAAAGACCACAATCGTGTTTTTTTTTCATTCACTTTTACTTGCTGGTATTATATGGCTGACTAAATTTCACGCCTTTGTTTAACTGAAGCAATTGAAATTAAATATTTATTTGAAAAATTATTTATATTTTAAAATTTAATATTTTTTTCTTATATCCATTAATCAAAAAAAAAATAAAGAAATAAAAAAAATATATAAAGAATCATTAGAAAAATTGCACAATGATTTGTTTTATTAATCGCCCATTTCTATAATGTGGACTCGATCTAGTTGGTCGGACAACTTGTCTAGCGACGCGTCGACTACGTTTCTCACCCCCCTATAAAAGCCTTACAATGCCTTTGCAATGGCCAGTGTTACACAGACAGACGTTCAATTTTAAACATTAATATAAATAAATATAAATTTACATAAAATATTGTGTTTTGTTTAATAAACGGTAAGTGGATGTGTTTATTATGTTTCTATTTAGAATTATATTTTTGGTATTTTTTCTTTTGATTAATGTAATGTAATTTTTTTTTTGTAAAAAATAACTTGGATTCAATTATTTTGTGCATGAGTAAATAGATTATAAACATTGTTATTATCCGAAATAATAACCCAATAAAAATAAAATAAATAATAGTTAATTCTGTTAGAAATGATAATTCTTTTTTGTTTTAAATATTTCTAATTTTTTTTTAAATAATGTATTATAAGTTTAAAAACTATTATATTTTTGAGGTTATATTATTCTTACTATAAATAATATTTATATTACTTCAATTTAAAATAAACTGCTTAGTTTTTGATTAAGTTAACTTATTTTCCCATACATTTTAAAATTCGTGTTTTATTTTTATTAAGTACCGTATAAGTTTCAAACTTTTACATTTTTTGTACCTTAAATATACTTTTTGCTATTTTTTATATCCTTTCAAGCAGACAAGATTATTTCTTTCAATTTAAGTTTAATTCAATTTAATCAATCAAATTATGTTTATTAAGAGTAAGACAGAGAAAGGAGTGTCTTTACTCTAGGTTCCCTTTGTCTACCTTGCTATAACCGGGATGCAGCGTGAAGCTAAGAAAATATTAAGTTTATATAGTCTGTTCTACACTACTTAGTGGAACTAGTAATATGCAGATTTCTATATAAATCAGTACATTCAGTTTACTGATAAAATGATTATTGTAAAATCAACAAGATCCGAGGCGTTCCTGGTGCTTGCAACTGTAAACACAATGGTCGTGGATTCGAGTCCCACTCGGGGAATGAAATATTTTCTATTTCCATTACCTCACTTTGGTAACGTGTTCTTGTTTTCCGCCCCTCAACTCGTAATGTATCTGAAAATTTGGCGGAAAGAAGTAAACGTAAACATTTTGATAGGAATAGAATCTCTTAACACTAAGTTCCTAGGTTCCCAGGTTCTCTCTAGCTACTCTGCTATATGCGGAATATAACGTTATGCTAAAAAAGCAAAACATGTAGGAAACAAAAATGTGTACTACATTTATGTTACAGAAAGTATCGTTAGTTTTTAATTAATTAAGATATTTATTATTAAGAGGAGGAGAGTGACATCTGTCCTGTTTACAATTTACTTTACGATTTTTAACTCTTACATATATCTAACGCATATTTATATGCAGGCATATATTTAGATGACAAAAGATTTTTTTTTTGCTTCACCAGAAGAAGGACCCTCGTATTAAAACACTCTTTTCCTCACACATCCTTTAATTTTCAAGACATTTAGTTAAGTATCTTAACTTAACTTCACGCTTTGAATTGTAACCAAAACGAGTGAACGAAAACAATTTATTTCCTCGAGTGGGAATCGAACGCACAACCGTCGAGTTTACAGTCAGACTCTTTGCCACTGCGTCTCTAGGTCTAATAATAGATATTTCAACTAAATCTAATTCCACTTCCACTTATAACTAAAGTACATAAAAGTGCAATACACAGCGATACATCACAATCTGTCACGCGACTTCATTATATTGAATGTTGATACAATTTCTATTTTCGCTACTAAATTGTCTTTTTACTTATTTGTTTGTTCAAGAGAAGTATAAAGAAGAATGAGGCCAGTTGTGGCACAATTAATTA
Source organism: Heliconius erato x Heliconius himera (assembly GCA_013421005.1). Lineage (NCBI taxonomy): Eukaryota > Metazoa > Arthropoda > Insecta > Lepidoptera > Nymphalidae > Heliconius > Heliconius erato x Heliconius himera. The sequence goes on along the minus strand of JAATLQ010038078.1, from coordinate 58,592 downwards.
AAATATTTAATATTTGATTTTTCTTTTTCTGATAATTTCTACGATAGAGTAGATAATAAAAAAAATATGAAATTTATTTTATGGCCGTCGTGGCGCAGTAGAACGGCCTATGATCGTTAGCGCGATAGTCGTGGGCTTGATTCTTACTTAGAGGAACCATGTATAAATTATTTTATTTCTCTGTTTTGGTAAGAAGATCGACGTTTAGTTCCGCCGTTGAATACGTAGGGTTTCGAAAATTAGGCGGAAAGAAGGTAAAAGAGTGCCTTAACACTAGGTTCCTCTGTTAATTGATTATTAAAATTAATTTTAATATTTTTAACTTCACGCTGTATCCCATATAAAGCATAATGAGGAAATCTAATATTAAGACATCCCCTTACGCGTTAAGACACTGCCATTTGTCATTTTCCACCGAATTTTCGAAACATTGCGTGTTGAGAGGCAGAACTGAACGCCGCGCTTCGACTTCTTACAAATCGAGCCATTGCGAGAAAATGAAGAAGACATGAAATATTTCGGTCCTCCAGTGAGAATCGAACCCGTAACCTGTCGAATTTACAGTCGCACGCTTATGCCCCTTGGCAATGACTAGCCTCTTGTTATTTATTTTTAATTATCTGCCTGAGTTGGAATTGAATTTTACCAGAACTGCCAGGAGGAGAAGATACTGTGTGCAACAAGCATCTATAGGATATATTCTAAACTTATTATTCGTTTATTTAAGATTTACTTCAGGGTAAAGTCATTTTCGCCTAGAAATTTAAACATAACCTTAAAAACAATCGAACCCACGACCATAATGGTTTACCGGGACACTTAGTTCCTCTATTGGATCTTTAATTGTAACATTAGATAATATTTCGTCATTTAAAGTATTCTATTCAATCAATACTTATTTAGTACAAGCTTCCACCGGTAGCTCTAAGGCTTCGTAGTCTGGGGATTATTGTTATGTGAATGGTATTGCAACCAAAAATATCGTGTTTTGTTTTAAGCGATCTATAACCTCCTCCTTTTACAGAAGTCGGTTAAAACTTGAGGCTAACGTGCATCGGTGGGACATTTGACGAAGTGTGGGGTTCAAATTCGGGACGGAAACAGAGGATATCCCCAATATAGCAGGGTAGGCTTACGGAACCTAGTGTTAATACAATTTGTTCCTCAGGCACCGTCCAACTATCGACAAATTTCGTAAGTGGCGGAATTCAACGACAGTGGGAGAAAATAACTCTTTCCCCCAAGTGAGAATCGAACCCACAAATCGTCAATCACCGTGCTTATGAATATTGTATTTTGTTAAATTATTGTTTTTTATTCTATTCTTAGCCTTATACCAACTATTTAATGTTTAATTATATATATCTTTAAAGGTACTTGAAAGAAAACACGATGGATCACAACGAGTTTCGAGTAAAAGGTATGTACATTATGAATTAAGGTATGTTTTTTATAGGTATTTAAAATTGCCGTAGAAGCCTTCATAGGGCAGGAGTGTGCGACTGTAAAAGAAATGGTTGTGGGTTCTATTCCCATTCGAGGAATGAAATATTTATTATTTTCATTTCCTTGTTCTGATAACGGAGCAAAGTTTCGCCACTCGACACTCAATGCCTCAAAGTGAGGAATGGACGTGTCTTAATATTAGGCTAAAAACAGGTTCCATTTGTCTACTCTGCTTTGAGATGTTTGAGATGCGTTGATTCACGTGACTCTATGTCGCTTTGTCTTGTTACTAGAACGAGAAACTAAAAATAATTTATTCGGCCAAGCGGGAATCGAATCCACGACCGTCGCACTTACAGTCAAACCCTGAGCCGCTGCGTCACTACGGCCTTTGTCACAGTGACATTGACATAAGAATAACAAACGTAATAACTGCCTAATAATTAAAATAATAACATATATTGATTATTATGCGTTCGTACGTTTCCGGAATATTAATGAATTTTGTTACTAAATCAAGGAAAAGGTTGAAGAGGTCATATCAAGAGTGTATAGTATTCTTAATAAAGGTTTCGTATATAATTTAAATAGAATTAAATTAAATTAAATGCTTCACGCTGTATCCCGCACACAGCAGGGTAGGCAGAGGGAATCTAGTGTTAAGACACTCACAGAGCGAAGAAATGGAAATATAAACTTAAGTAAATATTTCATCTCCTCGAGTGGGGATTGAACCCACAACCAGTCGGTTTTACAGTCACACCTCGTGCCGCTGCGCCACGACTGGCCTCTAAATAGAAGGTGGTTTAATATGAATTTAATATCCTCGATATTTTATATACCTCAAAAGGTAAAAGCGGAACCCTTATAGGATCACTATGTTGTCCGTATGTCCATCTATTAATACCATTTAACTTGAGATCACGCGCAGATATCAAACTGAAACTATAGGTATAGTTTTAATAAATAAGCTTCTAGGTCAACGCATAAATTTTACTGTAATTTGTATGAGATTCGCTGCGTAATTAAAACCTATAGGGTATTTCTCGTGGACCTGCAATTATGAAATTTGGCACAGAGTTAGAATTTGCAATAAAAAATATGAAAAAAATATCTAAAATAATAAGAATTATAAATATTTATTAAAAAATGAAGAATTATAAAAATTTTTACAAACTTATGTTTGTAGTTTATTACCACCAAGTGGCCAGTGCGCTCATTGGCCTTGCCCTTTTTATAAAGAAAACCTATAAGCCATTTCCCGTAGGTCTATAATTATGCTATTTTGCAATGAGGAAAAGGAAAAAAACCCGAAAAATTTGTATTTATGTTGAAAACTGTTACAAACTTAACTCATTTCGTACAAAATTAATGCATACTTAAATTTATCAACTGTTTCAAACAGTACTTACCCTTAAACAATCCTAAAATTAATACGGAATTCTCTGTAGGCGAGTTGAACTCGCACTTGACCGGTTTTATAATGTATTGAACCTAAAATATACCTACAACAAACAAGCATAAATAAAACAAACTGAATTACAAACCCATAGTATATCAATAAAAAACGTATGCAAATCGTTATTACTAAGATCAAACGTATTCTACAATATATGAAGTAATAAATACGGAATCAAACAGAATAATAAAATTTGCACCCAATAAATGGGTTTAGGGGATAAACTATAACGATACATGGTGCGTTTCGAAGTCAATATTCTAGTCTTATTGGTGTATATAAAATGTTTGGACAAATTCTTTTATCGTTCGTTGCTATATATTATACTTTAAAAAGAAGACAGACGGAGAAAATAGAAAAGAAAATATTTATTTTATATCGTGTGTGTGCGTGGGTTAGCGACTGGTTGGAAACGCGGTGTTTGTAGATTCATTCCCTGCTCGGGGAAATGATTATTTTAATTTCCTCGCTTTGAAAATGATAGCGCTGTGTTAAATTCCGCCACTCAACACCCAATGTTTCGAAAAATTAAATTAGGGAACGGAGTGTATCATTTAATGTTAATAATTGCATATATAAGCAGTGAAAAGCTGTTTTATATTAAATCAATTTCACGTTCTATGCCGCATATTGCAGGGTCGGTAAAGGGAACCTAGTGTTAAGACTCTCCGTTCGCCATTTTTAACTGAATTTTTGAGACATTTCCATTATCCATTCCATTGAGACATTTCATTTTTGAGAGTTCCGGAACTCAACGCCGTTATTTTTTGTTTTTCACTTTAAATGAAGTGATGATGTTGGTGCCGTAGTTTTTTTCTATTAAACCGATTTACCACTCTTTCCTTAAAAACTTGCAAGTAAAGAAATCTATCTACATTTTAATTAGAATTATAAAATGTGCTTATCCCTTTGTACTCTATGTTTAGAATGCCTCTGAGGAAAGATGGTTAGATGTATTGCCAACTTAATTAAATTTATAGTACTGTATACTGATTCGCGGTATCAAAACTGTGTGATTTAAAAAAAAAATATATATTAATGAAAAAGTAAGTAATTTCAAACATAAGTATACATAGATCCTTAGTTAGCGAATAATATTTTCATAATTATATTTTTTTTATTAACCGTAAGAAAATTATAGATAAAAATTAAAAACAATTTATTTTTCTATATAACATAGAATTAATACAACACAATAAAATTATAATAATAGTTATTAGACAAAACAAAAACAAATAAAGAATTATATTAACCAATATTTACAAATTCCCTTAGCCAAAGAGTTGGTGGACTATATAGCTGATTACTTGGAGAATATTCGCGACCACCGCGTGTACCCTGGGGTGCAGCCGGGGTACCTCCACAAGAGGTTACCTACTGAAGCGCCACAGCTACCTGAGAAATGGGATGACATTTTTAAGGATGTGGAAAATCATATTATGCCTGGGGTAAGTATCTTAGATTAGTTACTTCAAGATTAGTTATTATTAGATTAAATAGCTTTGGAGTAAACATACGTTTGGAGTAAACATGAAATATTAAATATTTCCAGTAGCAAGGCCGACGTGGTGCAGTGGGACAACGTCTGTCTGTAAACGCGATGGTTGTGGGCCCGATTTCCACTTGCGGTTATGACTTTATAACATTTTCATTTCCTTGCTCTGGTAATACAATAAAGCGTACATTTCTCACTCAATCCGTAATATTTTAAAATTTTGCGGGGAGGGGGAAACGGAGTCCTAATATTAAGTTCACTCTTCTATCGACTCTAGGTCTTTTACATCCTGGATACAGATAAAAAAATAACAATATTGTTAATATATTTAGTTACCAAATAGCTAATATTCTTAAAATTGAACAGATTCTAAATTACATATTTTCATCAGATCGTCCACTGGCAAAGTCCACACATGCACGCCTATTTCCCGGCGCTCACCTCCTACCCGTCTATAATGGGAGAAATGCTGTCAAGCGCTTTGAACGTACTGTGCTTTACGTGGGTAAGTTAATGTTTTAAATTTATTTAATATAGTACTATTTTGTTATACTTTTTTTATCTTCTGCATACCTCTTTCGTCTTGTCCATCGACGTCCATTCTCATGAACCTCTTCATACATGTTATTTATACGTGACCTTCCTCCAGTATCATCGATATAGTATTTTCGAAGGTTAGCCGAGGTCTCTCCATGCTTCTCTTGCCGCTTACTGTTCCTTCATAAAAAAAAATTGCCATTCTGTTATCACTCATCCTTTTTACTCGACCACGTCGCCCAAATCTTCTGAGCACGTTCTTCTTTATATGCTCACTGTAACATTTTCACTACCTGTCATTCTGTGTATCTCTTCATTTCGTATTCGGTCTACTAAACTGAATTCGCATACCAATACCAGAAACACCAGACCAGAAATATTGTCTTACTTTTTCGCATTATTTTACACCCGCCTTTCAGAGTGGTGACTAATTCCTGCAACTCGCATTTCTCGCAACTCGTACTGCGTCATCTGCGTACAATAAAAAATTTACCTTCAGGTCATGTACTTTCAATCCTATTCCTATATCCTCACTTGGTTTCACTCCTTGGAGACAACTATCCAAATACAAATTGAACCACCAAGCTGACATGGCGCAACCTTGTTTAACATTCGATAGGATGTCAAACCAAGCGACATGTCAATTTCTCGTGCACAGTTTGATGTTCTTTGAAAACATATTTTACAGACTGCTGGAGCAGTAGTTTCTCAATTAATTTATTTTTAACAACCCTATCAAACTCCTTTCCTAAGTACACAAAAGCACTTAAAACTTTTTGGTTTACTGATTTTTCATATTTTTATAATATATTTATATTTTTTATATATGAAACATATATATTTATCACGCAATGAATGAAAAAGACGAAAGTGGAAAACAGACTGTCTTAACACTAGATTAAAAATTCATTAAGTTCCTCGTCCATTTAGGCGTCTTCACCCGCCGGAACTGAACTGGAGACCATTGCGATGAACTGGCTCGGCAAGCTTTTAGGCCTTCCGGACTGTTTTCTTAACGAAAAAAACGATAGTCCAGGTGGCGGCGTCATACAAGTAAGTATTGACTGAACCTTGTCATATCTTTACTTACTTTCCATGAGTCACGCATTTACAAGTGCATAATGGCCTTACCTCCTTAGCTAGGAGAGAAAAATATATATATTTGAGTGATTTGTCTCTATGAATCAATTTCTATTGTATTTTGTTACCCAGTGACTCATAGGCAACACTCTGAAACTACAGTATAGAGACGCAAAAATTTGGTAAGTAGGAAGATGTCCTGAAATTCAATCACAGGAGCGAATTAGCCCTAGACTCTTTATGTTTGCCCCTCTATGGTACTCATCATTTATAACAGAAAATTGCAACTCCCACTTCGGGAAATGAGATATTTTCGTTTCCTCGCTCTGGTGACAAGACAAATCTCGGAGCTTAACTCCGTCACTCAACACGCAATATATCGAAAATTTCTGTCTACCCTACTGTGAGTGTGAAGCTGTTTTTTTATATATAATTGAGATATTTGCTTACATACAATATTTATTACATCTTTATCTTTAGACAACAGCAAGCGAGGCGACTCTTGTAAGTCTACTAGCAGCACGTACGAGAGCTCTGATGGAACTGTCAAGCCTCAACCCTGATATGCAGTCTTCTGAGTTACTGGGTCATTTGATCTGTTATTGTTCTGATCAAGCTCATTCTTCGGTGGAGAAAGCTGGTTTAATAGGTAAAAAAATATATATATTATTATTTACCATATGTTTGTGCTAGATCTTTTTCACGTTCTTAACAATTAAGACATATATACTTAATTGAAAAATAAAATAATGGCGTAGAGATACACTCAAAAATAACAGCTGATTGGTAAACATAGTTTATTTTATATATTTTTTAAATAATAGTAAAAAAAAGTATACTGTTAGTGACAGTTGGGTCTGTAAGTGGAGAGTGAATGCTTTGTCTACATCTATGCTGTGTTTTTTTTTAGTTTCATGCCGTATAATAGGGTAGGCAGTGGGAACATAGTAAAAGGCACTTCCCACGTTGCCTACTTTGCGTAAAATTTTCGAAACATCGCGTGTTGAGAGGCAGAACTCAACTTTTTGTCTCGGTATCAGAGCGAAGAAATGGTAAAATTAATAAATAATAATTAATTCCTCAAGTGAGAATTGAACCCACACCGGTGGCGTTACAGTGACATGACGGTTTTTTTCATAACTTATATATTTAGTTATGTCATGTGCATATTCTATTGGTATATCTTAACTAAAAATGTACTAAATTATATATTTTTATTTCACAATAATATAAATTACCTTTTTTCTGTTCTCTCTGTCAAAATATATTTTTGTTTAGGTTTAGTAAGAATGCGCTATATCGAGTCGGATGAAAACCAGTGTATGCGCGGGGCTAAATTAGAAGAGGCCATATTGAATGACAAGGCGAAGGGGTTGGTTCCTTTTTGGGTAAGTTTATTTTTTTATAGCTTAGAGGGAACCTGGCGTATTGTTGACACTCCGTTCCCCACTTTTCGCCCAATTCTCGATTCATTGCATGTTGATTGGTGAAGAGAGAGAGGAAAAAACAATATTTTTTTACTCCGATAAGGAAACATTCATTGTAAATGAATTTATAAAATGACACAAATAATAATAGCAGAAATGTCTTAGAACACAGTATTTATAAACCAAACCAATTATTCTAATATTCTTTAAAACATCCGCTGAATAATACATAAAACATAAAATAAAGAGATATTACACTCATTATTTATTATTTTAAATACCTCCCGTGGGTTTTGTTAGGGAAATACTCTATCTCAATAATAATATTGTAAATTCGCTATTTTTAAAAGCAGCTGGGGCACTCTCTGGGACCAATTATACTAAGATTAAGGAAGCAAGAAGCTTAGTACTTTGTGAGACACTGATTGGTGGTATTTTAGATTTATAGTCACTATGATGCAGTGGGATAAGTGGGAGTTGGGAGTTCGATTCCCGCTCAAGGCTACGGCTACGCTGCATATAACATACAAAGTTATATAATTTTATCTTTGTTCACTAATTAATACTATTAGACTGGACTTATTAGCTTATATAATGAAATTGTTATTGATTCAAATCCTATAAAAGTCTATACGAATCTTAATGATTTGTAAGGTAGTGATAAGTTGTGTTTTAGAAATTGAACAGCTGTCACGACGAATGACAGAAACGCTACGGTTGTAAGTTCGATATCCACTTGAGGGAATTAATCATTCCAAGGTTTTATATATGTTCACGTATTATCACTAACACGGTGGTCAGAAAGAACAGAACTTCTAACGAAAATTCGAATGAAAATGACGAATTTAAACGTGGCTTATATAAGGATATTATAGAAATTGAATAATGTCTGATGATCACTATAACATATATGTTCGTATATAGTCCACAAATTTCAATAAAAATTTTAGCTTATGAATATGTAGACATAACTTTTAAATACACATCGAAACCATCCTTGTTTTGTTTTAACTAACGTATATTTCAACATTAGGAACAGCCCAATTCTCAATAAACCCGTTGTGCTCAAAAATAAATCGATTATAATTAAAAAAAAACTAAAAACCATTAAAAGTTTAGATTGCTCATCAAATTCCTTGATACTTCATTATTTTCAACATATTGAAGCTGTTGATGCGTCATTAAACAAAGTAGGCTCGATATAATGAGCTATCGCGCGACTGAACTTATAGAATTATATATAACTAAGTTTACTTAGGCATTAGCTCTTAATTGATGCAACAATGACGTATATTTTATTTCTATATAGAGTAGAATGTAAAGATAATGGCATTTTTTAGGTTTCCGTACCATAAAAGAAAAAATGGAACCCTTACAGGATCAATTTTTTGTCCTGTCTGTCTGTCTGTCCGTTTTTCAAGACGTGGACGTATAGAGCTGAGACTAATATAAAACGTCCACGTTTATTGTTCCCTGAAATTTAGGATAAAAATAAAGTTTCTAAAGCAATATTCTTCAACGCAATCAAAAGATACCAGCTGTACATATTGTAGACCTGCAATATGAAACATAGCAAGAAATTACGACAAAAAAAAACAGTTAAGTGCGACTCGGACTTCCGCACTGAGGTTTCATACCATTTTTAGGATTGTAGGCCAACTGGGAAAAGAAAGTACAACTTACTTACGTTGATAAACTTAAGAATTCGGGCATATGCACTCAGCTTGTGTGCAATGAACTACACATATAAGTTTAATGATTTTTTTGAAATACCTATAAATTTGTACTTTTCGAAATTCTTCTTTTATCTGATAATGCATGTTCTGCATATACTAGAGTAGGCAGAGAAAACCTAGTATTCAGACTCTATACTTCTTCATAGAGTACTTTCTATAGGTACACTTCATTCTGTTGTAGGTCTGTGCCACATTAGGCACAACAGGTTCAGTAGCATTCGACAATCTGAGGGAGGTGGGTGAGGTGTGTGAAAAACACTCAACTTGGCTTCACGTGGATGCTGCGTATGCTGGGAGTGCCTTTATATGTCCTGAATATAGGTATGAATCTTTAAGTCTTTCTTTCTGACGTTTCGCATTTGCCGGTTATTCAAGAACATGTGTCAAATATTTCATATTGACGTCATTTCTTGATATATATTTTTTTCAATTGAATGATAAGTGCAAGATCATCAATAATCAACAATGATGGTGATGATGTAGATGCTGTTGATGATACTGATTACAAATTAGAACTTGCGGGATATAGACAGCACTAACTAAAATTTTTCTTAATTCTATATTTTATAGTCCAAAACAAAATCGCGGGCGTACTCAATCTATCTAATCAGGGCGACTCGTATCAAAAACTATCATATTTTTATTTTTTGTAGGCATTGGTTAGATGGTGTTGAGTTGGCAGATTCATTCGCGTTCAATCCTTCTAAGTGGCTGATGGTGAACTTTGATTGCACTGCTATGTGGTAAGTGTAGATATAGATTCAGATATATTTATTACCGTCAAGCGTTCAACATGTTGTCATGGTCTATTTAGATTCCTTTTTCACGTAATTAAATGAAAAGTGAATGGAATTTCACGCTTTTTCCCGCATAGCAGGATAGATAGATAGATAGACAGAAGCTAGTGTTAAGTTCTTTACGCATCGGCCAATTTGCAAGACATTGCATGTTGAGCGCTTTGCCCATCAATGCGAGGAATTAAAAATAATTTAAATATAATCGTTTCTTCAAATGGAAATCGAATTCATAATCATCACATTTACAGTCAGACACAGTTACATTGTAACACAACTGTTTTATGGCAGAAAGTGGGATTGAAATATGTCAATAACTTTATTTCAATTCAGCTTCACGCTGTATCCCGCACATAGCAGGTTAGGAACCTAGTGTTAAGACACTCCGTTTCCTACGTCCCGCCAAATTATGGAGGCATGCATTGCCTCGATACCAGAGTGAAGAAATGGAAATTTAAATTAAAATAAATACCTAATTCATTTTCTCGAGGGATCATCGAACCTACAACTAGTCGCGTTTACAGTCACACTCTGTGCCTCTGCGCCACGACTGATCTCAAACCTTAATCATTCATTTAAATTTATATAAAGTACTCTGCTAGCTGTCAAAGTTACTAGTTGATTTCAAGTTAAATAAGTCACTTTTTGTTCAAATCAGAATAGGATCATTCAAATATATAAACTTTTTTTAGTTTCACGCTGTATCCCCCATGAAGGATGCAAGCAGAGAGAAACTAGAATTAAGATACTCCATTCTCCACTTTTCGTCCAGTTTTCGTAACATTGGCTTTTTAGTTGCAAAATTCAAGGCTGCGGTATACTTTTATATTTATATAGTAAAAACATAACATAATATTTTTTTTATTTCTATTTTCCAAACAACAGCTGGCGATAGAAATAAGGAAACACAATATAATACATGACATAATATGTTTCAGGGTCAAAAACAGCACTGCCCTACATAGGACGTTCAACGTTAATCCGATTTACTTACGACACGAAAACTCAGGTAATGCTCAAGTTGCTTAACTCGATTAAAGATGGTATAAGGAAAATGTGGAAAAAATAGTGACACGTCACTGCGTTATAATTAATTTTTAAATATCTATATTTAAAAAACGATATGTTATATATTCGGTACGATCTATACGTACATAATATATGTATAGTAGGTTTCTTAGATTCACGTTCACATTTCATGTATCTCGCAAATAGGATATAAGAGGGTATTTGTATTCTAAAATTAGTTTGAAAGTAGAAAACAGAGTGTCTTGGCACTCCCTTCTGCCCTGCTCTGAAAGATGCTGTTTGAAGCTGTAGACAAATTTTATAACCTTAATTACGGTAACTAGTAGCAATGTATTAATCGTAAGGCTCCGGACGTCCTCCGTCGATGCAGTTCGTAGAAAAATGTATATTAACTAAATATTTTCTTATTTACAGGAAAAGCTATTGATTATATGGTAAGTAAAATATTTTTATCTTTTTTATCTATATAATAGTTCCAGAAAATAATTTCCCTTATAATATCTTTGGTTTTCTTTATAATTTTATTTATTTATTAAAGTCATAATATTGTGTAAGTTGAATTATACTACAACTTGTGGGCCCCGCGCGGCTTCGCCCGCTTCTGGATTATTTTATTTATTGAAGTAAGTACCAAAAGGGAAATTGATTGGTGAATTGAATAAAGTGTAATTAAAATCTTACTGAAAATTTATTTAGCTAAGATTTTAAATATTTTTTTGTTAATTTCTATAATTAATTACAATTCTTATAATTTAACTAAGCTGTTACTGTCACAATGACGATGAACTGTAATAATAAAGTACTTTCCAGATTTTTAATTTAGCTGGTTCTGTTTTTATAGTGGTTTGGTTCTTATAGTTTGTCAAGACTACTGTGATTATTCATCAGATGTTCAGATTTTCTATTAGAAAGACTAAATAGAAAATGTCTATCATGCTTTATACTTTTTCTAAGACGGTATTTGATTATTTCTTATAGTTTAGCTGGACCACTATGGTTCTGCATCAGGTGTGGAAGTCTTCCAAATCAAATATAGCCTTGAACCTGCCCAGACCTAATAGTTATACAATCAAAAAGTTTCATTCAAATCGGTTCAGTAGTTCAGAAAATGTGCGTGAAGAAACGGATAAACAAACAGAAAAAAAGTTTATAAAAAAGATTCATGTGCTATTCGCAATTTTTTAACTCCTGCATTGTTTTTTTGCAAATATATTTAATGGACAGAAATATTTTTTTTCTGTTTTATTATACTATAGGTAGATCATACTAATATAATTTATTTTTTTATTTACATAACATTACGACAAAAAACATTTACTACAAATTAACAAATAATTGATAATACAAATCTTAATTAAAAACATTAGGTTGGTTCACAAGATGCGAATACGAAAAACAAAATAGACATAGATATCAAACGTTCCGACTTAAGTACTGATAGTACTGACATCACTGACATTCCTGACAAGCGTACTGACAGCGTGTCTACTAATGACGAAGGCTATCCCACAAGTGAAGATTTGGATGATGAAAGCGATGAAGAGATGAAATTACATGGTTACAATGCAATGTCTTCTGGTTGCAATGAAAAAATACAGTTGGAAAATCCTGATAAAACGGAACCTCTTGTATGATTTTTTTATTTAGGTGATGGGTTTTTGGTGATGGTGATGCTGGTGTTTATGGTAGTGGTGATGGTTCTGTATCGCAATAAATACAATATTTTTTTAAAGGCTTCTCGCTGTATCCCGCATACAGCATGGTAAGAACCTAGTGCTAAAACATTCCGTTCCTACGCACCGCTAGATCCGAGACATTGCGTGTTGAGATGTGGAACTCAACGTTGTCTTTTATCTTGACACGAGATCAAGGAAATAAAAATAATTAATTCTCTCAAGTTGGAATCCAATCCAAAACCGTCGCCTCTACAGTCAGACGCTATCCCGCTGCGTCACAACCGGATTTACTTTTTTCAGCTTCACGCTTTATCCCTAGCGGATATTTTATGACAATATTATATTTGTAAAAGAAATATACCTGTTTGTCTGTTTATTAACTGCCTTTGTCTTAGGAAAGCTTAGAGATATCGAGTGTAAATTCAAATTATATATAACCATATCTACGACTCCATGATTTCCTAAAAAAAAAACAATTATTTCTACATTTACTAAAAAAATCTAACAAAGAGAGAAAAAGAGATCGCTTATATTGCAAAAAACGCGTATTTCAACACTATAAAAGGAATCAAAATTAATAAGGTACTTCCGGTTGACCTAGAATTATGAAATTTGTAACTGAAAAACAGGTAGTACTAGTTTTAGAAAAAAATAATAGAATAAAACATACATTTCTGGTCAAATACTAAAAAATAAAAGCCTTAAAAGGGGGGGCTAAATTTGCTATTAAAGTTGCTAGCTAGTTCAAGTGAGGTATCAGATGAAAGGGCTCTGGCTAAGCTGAACTTGAATTTCAAAAAAAGCTTGAGCCTGACTCACACTACTCTGGTTTTTTTAAATTATTACCGAAAACTATTTTTATTGGCTGTGACTCTGTCTTCACTTTTTTGATTATTTCTGTAAATTTATTTTATTACATTGTATATTTTCGGTATATTAATAAATCATTTGTCTCTACCTTCAGCATTGGCAAATACCTTTGAGCCGCCGATTCAGAGCTCTGAAGCTGTGGTTCGTACTCAGGAACTATGGTGTGGTTGGACTACAGAAACATATCCGTGAGGTAATAAGGATTTATTAACACTACTTAATGCTTACAACTTTAAAAAAACATTAAATTCTGTCAGACAGATAAAATATTTTAAAAATCATAGATAAAATATTATCTTAGACTAGTGGGCCCGCGCAGCTTCGCCTGCACCCTTAGGGATGAATTCTAAAAAACCACGAAACACGTGTTCAATAAAATATTCTTAACAGTCTGAATTTAAATTTTTATAAAAATCGGTGGCGATTTAAAGATTTTTCCATAAAAACTTTCAACCCTTTATTTGAACCCTTAGGGGGTGAATTCTTAAAAACCATGAAACACGTGTTCAATGAAATATTTTTAAGAGTCTGAATTTCAAATTTCATAAAAATTGGTGGCGATTTAATTTTTTTTCCATACAAACTTTGAACCCCTATTTCATCCCTTTAGGGTTAAAATTTTTCAAATTCCCTTCTTAGTGGATGTCCAGAATATAAAAATAAACATCTGCCCAAATTTCACGTTTCTACTATCAGCGGTTACGGCTCTGCGTGCGTCTTACCTCAGTCAGTCAGCACAAGTCCTTTTATATATATAGATTCATGTTTTAAAACTTTTATTTTTCGTCTATATTCAACATACAAACACATTTTTGTGTATTAAGAAATGAGTTATTAATATTTCAATTACTATTTACATCAATTAAATGCAGTTAAATTATTTTGTGAAAGTGTTGTGAAAATTTTTTTGGTGATCATAGCAGGAATTATACAAGTCAATATTCGAACAACTTTTAACATTTTGAAAATGTTGTGGAGCAACATTATATTATTGTTAATTAGTAAGAAAAAATACATTTTACATACATTTAAACACGTAAAAACTTAAAAAATACGAAAAATAACCCATACTTCAAAATTTACACATTTAAAACCCGAAGTAGTTCAAAATTTCTGTACGTTTTCTAAAAACGTATTGATATATTTATATGCTCTAATTAGTCTGTATGTTCTGTTTTCAGGGTGTCCGTCTTGCCCAAAAGTTTGAAGCCTTGGTCTTAGCTGATCAACGATTTGAAATACCACAACCCAGGAATTTAGGTAAATATTGTATTTAAATTACTCAATAACGTAAATAAACCTATTTATGATTAGATCCTAAACGAGTAGATACTGCAACAGTCTAAATATAATAGTAGATATTTGGATCTATATATACTTTACACGCAATATCTCAGAAACTCCTTCGAAATGTGGGGAACAGAGTGTCTTACGTAACACTAGCTCAGCCTATCCTGTCATATGCGGGATACAGCGTGAAGCTAAGAATATTTATATAGTAAAAAATATTTCTGCAGGCATGGTCGCTTTTCGTCTTAGAGGCGATAATACTTTGACTGAGCGTCTTCTCAAGCGCTTAAACGCGAGAGGCTTCATACACGCCGTACCTGCTTGCTTCAAGGGAGTATATGTCATACGATTTACCGTAACCTCCCAGAGGACGACGAACCAAGACGTTCTAGGTGAGGATGTTGATCGTTTATTTTATCCAATAATTTTAATGAACTTAATACGTGAAATAAAATCGTGTTCCAATTTGTAATGATCAGAAATATAAATCAACAATTATAGCGGTGTTTTAGACACCTAGATGAACATCCAGTTCAAAACAGAAAAATTTAGAATTTAAAGTGTTTTTTTGAAGTGATAACTTCTGTAGCATCGATGTGACTTGAAAGTCGATGAAACGACGTGAAAGGGACGGACACATAAATTCATAAGATTTAACGTGGGAGAAAATGAGATTGGTTTGTGATGATTGAATATGGTTACTTCATACTTTAGTTAGCCTCTTGTATCATTTATCGAAAATGTAAATTCTGAGTCTGATTCACACTAATCTTTGTATCACTGTAATCATTACTAAAACCTAAAATTATCCTTTCTCCTAACCTTGCATTCATCTCACTATCTTGAAGCCAAATTGTTTTAAGGTTTCACTCCTACCACGTGTAGATTGCACACGTTTTTTATTTATATTTAATTTTTATTTTTTGTACAGATGATTGGAACGAAATCAAGACTGTTGCTTCCGAAATATTAATGGAGGTTTACGGATCTGACAAAGGCAATATTGTTATACCAAAGAAGCCAAGGATTTCTTTGAAAGGTATTTTTATTCTATACAGCGACCCACTCTCAGCTTCGCCCGTTCGAACTACTGAATTATTTACTTAATACCCTGATTTACGTTCCTGTTTTAATATATAATGTATGTTTGCAATGCACTTAGGATTTCTAATGTGAAAATTATTAAAACTAAACATTTTCGTAACTACCATAATGATATTCAATTGTTTCGAAAAAAAAGCAATTTATCCATACTTATAATAAAATCGTAACTCCTAGGGGTCTGTACATAAAGGATAAATTAGAAAAATTGATATTTGGCGCATATAACAATGTAATAGAACCCAGCCGATTTGTCTATTTGTCTGTGCGTTTGTTGTCGTTAAAATCAGAAACAACATAACCGATTTAAGTACAGTTTGCATTATTGTATTTTGCATTATTGTATTTTTGCATTATTTTATTGTTTAACTTCCAAACATTTATTATAAAAAAGTTTGGTTTACAATGTATAGATATTGTCTTAAAAATTATAAAGTAAGTAATTCAGTTTAGTACATAATTTATTGTGTTGTTCAAGCGGGCGAAGACGCGAGCGGGTCGCTAGTGTTGATGTATCTAAAATCGATTTAGTTGTTTTTATTTAAATTTTATTTTGTAACATTCGTCAATTTGAATGAATGAATTAATTTATTACTATATAAACAGATAATTTTATAACCGTCCTTGATTTATTTATATCCTAATAGAGATATGATAACTTTTTTTTGTGTACTCTTTATTTTTGAGAATTCATTTGAACAAATTACATTTATATTAAGATAAAAATTAAAATCACATTTTATATCGTGAACTTTTATATCTGTATAATTGAGGATGTTTTATATTTATGTATAGTGTTTTTGTTTTAAAGATATTTGATATCTTGATACTAATAATTATTACAAGAAGAAAGCATATTTTAGGCAAATTTTAATCCTTACACTTTTTGGGAAACTGCCAACATTCTTATAGTTAATGAATATGTAAATAAAATATTTTTCCAAATTAAAAAAAGTCTATATTTTTCACCTTACTAATATCATATCGGCGAAAAAAATATAAAAAATTACACATTAGTATCGACATTATACTGTTGATAGTAATTGAAAGATAGTAATAGTATAAAATACTACGGGATTTATATCTAATGTTTAAAGTTGTTTTTATAACAAAATATAGAATAATATATTTTATAGAGGAATCACACATTCTTTATATTCTTTCACAATGATACATTATTATATTCTTTAGAGGTTGCTCTGTATTAAGGATCTGTTCTGGCATTTAGATCTCCAATATCCTAATAATATGTACCATAAAAATTAGGTCATAATTTAAAATATAAAATTGCATACAAGTAATTTGATTTGAGTATAACGTTAAGTTTAATTCATAAAATATATTTGGTACTTCATTATTATGATTATTTCATGTATTTTTATATACACACTTATGTGAATGAAAATACATGCCTTTTTAAAAAGGTTAATCTGTATATAATAATAAAGGTTAATATACAATAATGTAATATGTTAATACATAACATTCAATAATTTAAATGTCTTCACATAACGTCAACTACACACAATATCAGCTTCTATCAACTATCAGCTCACAATCAGAAATTACTTTCCAAATATATTTAATTTTTATTGTATACATCGCCATTTGACAAATATACCCACTTTTTTTATGTCACCAAAGTTGTTGTTTAAAATGTAATATTCTTTATTGTACTAAAATACATAATAGACAAAAACATAAAAGAAAAATCGTGTACAAAGGTGGATTTATCTCTATAAGAGATAAGTAGTATTTATGGTACACTAAAAAATATTAATTGATCTTTTTTTATATAATGTTTAAGTAAAAAAGTAATGTAAATGATATATTTTGAATTAATTAACAATTTTAAATAAAATTATATAATTTAGCGTCACTTGCGAGTAATCGGCGTAATTTGACTGGGTCATATTTTTATTTTTCCTACTAAAATTACTTTATACTTCAGGATGAAATTATCACTATCTTATAAGTTGCTTTAGACTTTAAACTATTACAATACTAAAATTCATTTATCTAATAGTTATTTGTATTTTAATGATGTGTCTTTTTCGATTGTTTTTTTTTGTGAAAAATATAATGAAAACCGATCAAATCCAGAAAAGATATGCCTTCAGATATCCTAGACTATCACTATACAAAAAATCATCCATTTCTATTAAGTAGTTTTTACGGGATTGGCGAACAAACAAACAGACAGACAAGAATTCTGCTAAGTGGTTTTTTAGCTTCTATAATCGATATATCAACCAACTTAATTTGTTTTTTATCTTTCATGGACAGAATTGGCTTTTCTATCTTTTTATTATATAATTCAGATAGATATTATCTATACAATAATATTATAAAGCTGATAAATGTGTTTTGTTGAACACGCGCACTGTAATTCATAAAGGAATAACTTATTAAAACTAAACCATCGTTAGAACTTTGTTGTCAAATCATCTTCATTTTATTTACATTTTTATCATGATATTCCAGAAACGCGAGAGCTAAATGCCACATTTGGCACCAGTCTCCTCCTTGCCAATAGTCCGATGAGTCCAAAAATTGTAAACGGTACCCATGTTGCCATATGTGATTATGAACAAGTACTATCGTCTTGTGCCCAAACATTTGCACAATTGAAGATGGAACCTAAAGATAGTCCGGGTAAGAATGATATTACTTAATAAAATAGACATAAAGTACAGTTAAAATTTGTATGTAATTCGCAAGTAAATAAATAAGGTTTAATAAATAAGGCTAAATAAATTAATAGTCTAATTGGCTAAATTTTGATTCACACCATTCCCTCTAATCTCTGCATATGAAGGCAGAGTAATCATAATATTAAGACACTCTGTTCCCCATTTTCTGCCCAATTGTTTGAGTCTGCGTATTCAGTAGGAATTCAACGTCGCGCTTTGTCTACTAACTTTTGCTATATTTAAATTTAATATTAAATTATATGACTTATGTACGCGATTTTTTTTAATTTAACCTTTTTATAACATTAAGAAGAATAGCATGCATATCGATAGCTTACGACTAAATTCTTTTATAGTTGGCTTAAAGTTCCACATTTATCACCTTCTTTACATATATATTTTTTTCATTTAGAAATTTAGTACTTTATAACTTTTATTGACTATAATATCATAACATACTTTCTATCATGATACGCTTTACTAACTTTGTCATAGAGATGCGCAGGCGCATCCGCGGTATACGCATGTGCGGAAAGAAATACTCACTTGATTCATACATGGACATGGTACAAGGGCTTATGGTGGAGCAATCTTTACCTCTCTGCTCAGAAGATGAGAGGGAAGACGCTTCTAATGGTAATTGGGCTCTTTTTAGAGTTAATCTTCAGTTATCGCTAACAACATTTTCCTTTGCTTTAAAAAAGACTACATTTTTGTATTTTTTTATCATTTTGTAAGTGTATAGTAGATTAAGTTTGTATTGTTCATTACTTTATGTGTTATTAGGTTTTAATTTTATTGGTTTATTTTAGGACCGAAAAGTGATCCAATTGGAGCAAAATATTGAGGTAATTCAGGATTTGCTAAAAAGGTGGCGGATTTATTCTGCTTTAATTAAGTCTACAATTTATTGCTATACTACAAAAGCTTTTAATAGAGCGTTTCCTTTACACCATATCATAACAGAACTTAGTAGTGGTATTCTAAAATAACATTCAATTAAATAATTTTGATATGTTACAGGTTCCAGTCCCGGCGAACGATCTTCCATCACAACTTCCCCTGTAGCATCTGCGAGTAATAAACGAGAAAACAATACGGAAACCAATCAGCTAAGCGTTCCAACTACTGGTACACCATCTAAACCATCTCGATCCAAATCTGTTGACATTTCTCTATCTGAATTAAAACTAAATGAGGCTACTATATCTATTGATATGACAAATAATGAAATAACAATAACGCCAACTGGTTCCAAAAAAGTTGATGAATATGTTCGTTTCAATGCGATCGATGAAAAATTGGATATAGGAGATAATATAAGTAATTCTTTTGATAAATTTCAAGATGCACTTCTTAGTGACTATCGTTCTGATATAAATGATAAGGATGATTCATCTAAGCTCACTATTAAAGGCCCAGGTAGTTACATAAAGAAATTGATTCAACAATTTAGTGAAGGGCCATTCGATGTAGAAGAACCGAAGACAGAAAATGAAAGAGCTATTTCGAAACAAACAATGAAAGATAGGGCTGATGCAATTTGCAAGAAATGTTTTCATTATAAAGGTAGAATTAATAAGTGAATAACTAATCATTTCAAATCTTTAATATTAATAGTATTATTTTTTTTGTTTACATACTGTCGAGCACAATTATACAGCTTTTTAACAGATTATTATGCTTATTTTGATAAGATTTTGTTTAAATGAAAGCGCAAACGATATACAATCACAGTTTATCAAAAATATGTAGATTATAGAATATTTAGAAGTATCATTTAATCTTTTAGACATAGATTTAGATTTAAAAAGTATAAAAAACTATTATTTAGGTAATAAGATCTTTAATTTTTACACATATATTTATTTAAATAAAACTTTTTAACCGGATTAATCGCGTTTGTTGTTTGTTTGTGTCTTACACGAGGCAATTGTGAAATCGTTGGTGGTGGTTTGATATAATCATTATTTTAACTGAGAAACTCACATTACGGACGGACCGTGACCCAATTCTGCAAAAAACTCCCAATGTTTCAAAACGTTGGTTTTCCAAAAAATCTATAATACTAGATATACGCAATTAATCCGTTTAAAAAGTTTTATTTCCAAATATATATTATTTAGGTCTTAGAAGTTGAACTGCTGTGCCACATCAATAAAAAATAAATTATATGAATTTTCAAGTAGAAAAATTGTATCGAAAATTGAAGTTAGTATAAAAATTGTAATCGATTGCTTAAATATTATAGTTATTTATAATCGAATAATCGATATTCCTATTGAAAATGTAAAAAAAATGTTAAATAAATATGTTTACTGAGGCAGTTTTTGTTTAATTTTAAGCTTGCAATATTTGTTTATAAATCATAATGTTATAGAACAAATATATGTGCTGAATTCCGCTTAGCAACTCACACAGAGAGTGAATCTACGGTTTGCTTACAATCAGTTCTCTACTTTCCGCCGATTTTTTTAAACTTTGTGAATTAAGTGGTGTAGTTCTACGTTCTCGTCCACCAGAACGAGGCAATGAAAGTAACTTTAAAATACAAAAATACTCGAATGCAGATCAAACCCACGACCATCGCGCTTAAACTGTTTAATTCCATACTTTATTTTTTATAACAAAAAACTTCTACTAGAATAGAAAACTAGATTGTATAGGTACACCATCAATTCGAAATTATAAATAATATATTGGTTCAAAGAGACAGAAAACAAGAAAAAGAGAAAAACTTTCATATTTTTTTATTAAATGCGTAACAATTAGTAGTTTAATAATAAAATATATAACATATTGAGCATTTGACATATTGAAAATCTTGTGTATTGCACTTGTTTTTCACTAACAACTTATATTCATACGCCTTGAATCAGATTTCTTGTCTTTAAATCGAATACCAATGAAATATTTATACTGATATCCTTTAATATACTGACAAGACTGACATGGTGTACTTACGAATTATTTAATACATATACCAGCCGTTTTATAAATTTTGAAAATAAATTATCTGCGCCTTTTTAAAAATTCAATTTACGATATCATGTTTCATTAAACCTTTTATTTAATTTTTAAACGTCACGCAGTATAGCAGGGTAGGCAGAGGGAACCAAGTGTTAAGACACTTTGTTCTCCATGTGCTGCTCAATTACTCAGGCAGTTCCTCTTAAGTGGCAGGACTCAACGCCGCGCTTTATCTTAGAAGTCGAGAAAAGCAAAAATTTAGTCTTCCAAGTGGGAATCGACTCCACAATTATCGTCGCGTTTAGAGTGAAACAGCTTTAAACAAATATTATTTATAAAATTTAGTTAACATACATTACATTCAAAAATATAATAAAAATACACGTATCATTCAAGAAATTCACAGAACAATTTCATTATTATTTTTATGATATTAATAACTTTCATAAAATGAAACATTATACAGGTAAAAGAAAATTATATTATTTAAAAAAAATAACTTAATATTTTACTACTTAACCTATTATAAATAAACTTGAGCCTAAGTTTACCTAAGATAAATAAATGCATTCTAATTTACATTAAATTACATAATTTACAATATTTATATTATTTTTTAATAATATGCTTAGAGAGCTAGGGTACGCAGGATAGCTAATCGCTATATTATTTTTTTCATAAAATGCAGAAAATCGATACATAAACTGTATTGTACTGTATCCCGCATACAGCAGGATAGACTGTGGAAAAAATAGTATTCAGACACTCCGTTCCCCACATTTCGCCCGTTGTCTTGTTACCAGAGCAAGGAAACGAAAAAATGACACAAACGTATTTTTTAAATTGAATTTCATATCTTTTATTTTAAGTTTAATTGTAGTTTTTGGTGTTGTTCGTGTTCAGCAATTTTACAAATAACACTTTTAAAAGTTACATTACGTATTATTGAAGGTGAATTACCTCTACAACTAAAAATAAATTAACAAATATTTGGAAAATTTTGTTCCAAAAGTTTCCATTAACTAAAATTTTCAATCGTACTTTTGGTCAAACTCTAATGGTTGTAGGTCCGATTACTATAGAATAAATCGCAAAAGAATCTTTTTGATACCCAATCATTTTTTTTAAATATGACGAGTGTGTATCTATATGTCTGTCAGTAGCATCGCAGCTACCAAACGGATGAACCAATTTTGATGTAATTTTCTTAATTTGAAAGATGAATTATTTAGGAATAGCTAATTCAAGATAAAGAGAAGTAATATGTTCACCCGTTTGAAGATTATCAGCTTTTTTTCTACTTGTATGTTCAATTTTTATATGTTTTTATGTCGAGGATTTTTAAATATCAATTATTATTCTCAATTTTTTATAAAGAAAATCCTTCAAGGTAACGATTTAACTCCAGCATTCAAACTGAACCAGGGCATGTAATACGTAGTTCTCATGTATACTCCAGGCAGATAAGGCGCAGCACATTTTACCCCGTGAGACACTGTACCCACTAGTTCCCATTTGCCGTTTGACCGTTGTGTCACTAGAGGACCACCACTGTCACCCTGTAAGAAATTATTTTACTTTATTTGAAAATAATAATTTTTGATTTTCGAAATGTTTTAAGGGTATAATAAGTTTTAATAAGTCTTAACTAAAGTTAAAGTTTTAACCTTAAAGTAATTTTATCAAATTAAATAGGCACGGTGACATTGCGCTGCTGCACAATAATTAACGGATGGTTGTGGACGGATGGATGGATGTTGAACGGATGCTTGATTCCTATTCGAGGGAAATATTTTCATTTCTTCGCTCTATGGCTTTAGTAGGCAAGATAAAGCGCGAACGTGGAGTGTGGGGAACAGTGTGTGTTAACGCTACGTCGTCCTCTTTCTATGTTCTTTCTATGTCTGTTATGTGCGTAAAGCTGAAAAAAAATAAACAATATTCATCAAAAGAATCTCACCTCACAAGAGTCTTTCTGACCGTTCAGATATCCAGCACAAATGAAGGAAGTCAAGATTTGCTTTGCATGCCCCACTGTGTTGAACATCTCTTGGCAAACTTGATTCTCTATTATAGGTACCTGAAATTAGATTTTTTATTTAAAGTTTGTGAAACTCTTAAAATAAACTTCAAGCAAACATAATATCTATTTTTTTCCAATTTCCGTTACAATTTCCAGAGCTCATCTTTCGGTGCTGAACTACACTCTCCAAAGCCAGTTTTTAAGTCTCTACGCCGCGAAGTTTCAGCTGTACGTTGTCTATCACTTATTCAGTAACTCTTTATATAGATTATTTGATCGTACCTCAACTTCTTGCAGAATAGACGGCACTTTTCCTTCATAAGACAGACGCCCCCATCCCGTCACCGTCGCCATGCGACCCGTATAGTCTTCAGTCCGTTGTGGCATGCATATGGGTACTGTAAATTATTATTATTATTATTAATATAATTACGTGACTATAACAATGCTGAAATCAATGAAATCAATCATCTTTTATTATGGACATAAAGCATTTTGGTTGGCGGAACAAAGACATGAACATTCACATTTATAAAAATCTTTAAATAATTCAACTTAAATATGATCTTATTTCGTGTCAATATGAGGTCCTCGTGGTGCATTTCGTAATATGATGATTGTGGTCTGACTGTAAACGTCATTTCTGTGGACGTGTAGAGCTTTACTCAAGGAGTGATTATATTTTGAATTATTTGCATTTGCGGCGTTGAGTTCCGACACTCAACATGCAGTGACTTCAGAAATTGGCGGAAAGTCTATAACGGAAGTATCTTAATGGGAACAGAGTATCTTAACACAAGATTTTCAGGTTCCCGCTGCTTATCTTGCTATATGCAGGATGACACTAAAAAAACATTTTCTCGCTCTGATGGAAGCGCCGTTGTTCCACCATTTGCGACGCAATGTTCCGAAAGTTCGGCGAAAAGTGGTGAACGGAGTGTCTCAATTAGGTGCCTTCTGTGTACCCTATTACACGCGAAAAAGCGTAAAGCTAGCTCTTACCAATATGAGGGTCAAATCGAACTGGTGATTCTAATTCCAATAAAGCAAGATCATTCTCAAACGTAGCTGGGTTGTAGCGTTTGTGGACGATGACTCTACGGACATTCCTGGACACCGGTCTCAGAGGTTCATTATCGTTAGATATATCAGTCTCTCCAAACACTGCTATCAATGAGGAAAGGAATCTAGAAATCACCAAATATTATTTAGATTAAAAGAATAAGATAAAAAAACAAAAAAACACTTTAGATTTTCTTTTGAGACATTGGCTGACTGTAGACAACGCGTCTATCGAGTTATTGATTATTTGATGCCTACTCGAGGAAATGCATTATTTATGTTACTTCGCTTAGGCAAGCCAGCGCAGCGTATTGTCATTGTTAAAATAGAAAAAGGAGTGTCTTAACTTAAGAATAATTTTCTTTATCTTATTAAGCAGAAAAATAAATTAAGCTGCAATCTTGCTTTGTTCTGTGATAATATAGATATTATAACTTTTCATTTAAGTTACTCAATCATTGTTATTATTTTTTCATTATTTAAAATAACTTATCATAAAGCTTAAAGTAAGCTTTTGACGTATAAAATAATGGCTATACTCACTGACTCTATAATATCTATTTTTTAACTTAAGAGGTAACATTGCCTCTTTCCTATCCCGTCATATACGGGATATAGCGTGAAACTAAAAAAAAACAATAAATAAACATACCCAGGCTGGCAATGAGCGGCGGTAGTCACAAACGCACTGCTAATAAGTACACCACCACACTTATTTTTGATCAGGAGTCCCAGCCAAGTTGATTCCCTTACTAGCACCTGCCATGGCCATTGACCATATCTTGCATTCTTTCCTCCGACTATACGCCCTGTTTTTGATAGAGGACGAACTCCACACACTGAAATTGGTATTTAAAAAATTCTTTCAGTTTTTTATATAGTAGAACATATTGTAATACATACTTTAATATGCACATAGCAGAGTAGGCAGAGAAAATACAGTGTTTTATCTCTCTGTTTCCAGTTCCCCACGCACCGCCAAACTTTCAAAACATTACGTGCTGAGTAGTGGAAGACTTTGTCAATCAGAGCGGTGAAATTATATTAAATATAATTTCCCTGAGTGGAAATCAAACCCAAAACCATCGCATTTACAGTCAGATGCGCCAATGCTTCACGAGGGCATCCATATGCGATAAAAAAACATTTACACGGGACCCTACTACTAATACTCCGTTGTCCGCCAGTCCATCTGTCACAATGCTGTATCTCATGTACTGTGATAGTTATACAGTTGTAATTTTCACAGATGATGCTACTATAACATATACTAAATAAAATAAATATTTGAGGGGGCTTCCATATAATAAACGTATTTTTTTTGCCGTTTTTATAGATAATGGAAACTCCACCACAAGAACTAAACCCTCCATGCGCGGCTCGGACTCGCTCTTGGATTTTTTCATATATAGTAAATTTAAACTTTAATAACTTTAATGGTATATATACTTACAATTTTTATCATTATAGTCTATTTGAATATTTGCTTCCGTGGTTATTTCTTCAATTTCCTCTGTAACCGTTGTTGTAACAGTAGTAGTAGTCACTTTCTTTGTGGGTTTCGTTCTCTTAGTTGTTGTTGTCTGAAATCAGTTATATCACAGGGCAAGGACCAAACCTGGTCTACCAATATTATATTATACTAATCGTATAACAATTGATAAAAAATGACTTGAATTATATAAATTATTAAAACTAAAAATATTGATAAATCTCAGCAGTAGGTATATAATTCTACCAATTTTAATTTTTTTTTTCAGCTTCACGCTGTATCCCGCACACAGCAGGGTAGGCAGAGGGAACCTAGTGTTAAGACACCCGGTTCTCCACTTTCCGCCAATTTCTGGAGGCATTGCGTGTTGAGTGGCGGAATTCAACGCCGCACTTTCCCCTCGACACCAGAGCGAAGAAATGAAAATATAAATATAAATAAATATTTAATCTCCTCGAGTGGGGATCGAACCCATAACCAGTCGATTTGCAGGCACACTTTGTGCCCCTGCGCCACGACTGGCTTCAATTTAATTTATTGATTTAAGAAATTTACAAGAAAAATAATTTTTTCCATACCGGTTTTTTTGTTGTCGTAGTTGTCGTTGGGGGCGCTGTTGTTGTTGTTGTTGGGGGCGCTGTGGTTGTTGTCTGTCTTTTAACAGGTGTAGTCTGTTTGATAGGCCTTTTAGTTGTTTTTGAAGGCTTTTTTGTAGTGCTGGTAATCCTAACAGGTTTCTTGGTTGTTGGCTTTCTAGTTGCAGTAGTTTTTTTGGGAGGTTTGGGCGTAGTTAATTTATCTCTAATTATAGTAGCATTTGGCTTTTTGTCAAGAATGACAATATCATGTAGCTCCTGGAATGTACCTTGAAGGCTACCGACAATTTTACTAACGAATAAATTCATTTTATCATTTAATTTATCATCCTCTTGCCATGATGGAGTAGAAAATTCGACATCATGCAGAATTTCTAACTCATTATCAGATAGTGTGACTACGCTTGTGTTATAAACGTTCAGATTTGAACCAGTTACATTAAGCATTGGGTTCCTTACAGGTGGGAAGTTAATTAAATCGTCTGATGGAGTTTGTATTTCTAAAGGATATTCTGTATAATCTGGAGTAGGGACGATTGTTGGAACAGATGCTAGTGATGGTCGTGTAGATATTTTTACAGGATATGGTGTTGTAGGCGATGGTTTTGGAGTAATGACAACGGTAGGTGAAGATGGCTTCTCCTTTGGTGGCTGTGGTTTTGGCTTTGGATTTTCAACTATCTTTGGTGGTTTACCCATGAATATGTTGTTTGTAGATTCAATGTGATTGTTAACCGTAATTTGACTTACAGGTTTTTTAAAGGGTTCTTGTGATATTTCAACAAATTGTGTCTCTTCTGATGAAGTTTCTGGCTTACCAAGACCATTAAGTACAATCACTGTAGGTGTAACACTTGAAAAAGTATCTGGGTCATAAGTTGATAAGAAACTCGCAGGTGGAGTAACTGGTCGCCGTAATGGTTTCGAACCTGTGACATAACTTGTCGATGGTGGTCGTCTTGTAGTAGATGTTGGTTTTGATGTTGTTGTTGAACTTACATAGCTAAATGTAGTTACTGAATCACCGAAATCTTGCGGGTTGGTTGGGTATCTATTAAAAGCTTCAATATCTTGACTAGTTGATTGACTAGGCTTGGGAGATGAATAAGAAGGCTTAATAGGCCTTTCATCTTGGACTATACTGTTGGAAGTGGTATAGATACCGTAATAAGGTTTTTTCGTCGTAAGAGGTTTTTTTGTTGAATATTTATTAATAGATACAACTGTACTACTGGGATAAGAAGATGGTTTTAATGTAACATAATGTCCCGTAGATAAGTAATAACTCGGATAACTACTACTATAAGAAACTGGAGAAACTGTAGATGGAGTTGGTGAAGATTTAGTTTCCTTAATTTCCATTGAAGAAGGTGTTACATCTTCTTTCATACTTGGAGTGCTTTCATTAAGCATTTGTATAATACTATTGATTGACGACAGTTCAGACGTCTTATCTTTTGTGACAGTTGACACCATAACATAATTTTCCGTAGTAGGTTGTTTAGTTGTAGTTTTGTTTACTGGCCTAGGCCTAAATACCGGTTTGTATACTGGTCGGTGAGTTGATACAATAATTGATGGTGATTGAATGGATGTAGAACTAGGTGGTACAGTAGGTTTCGTTTGCATAGAAGAAATTTGTACATTAAAATCTGAAGGTCTCATGACATCATCAGCTACAGAACCGTTTTTATGGAATAGAATTGTCTCCGCAACAGCATGGTTAATTGTACTATGCGTATACACATTTTCAGGTTTTACAAATACAAAGTTATTATCCTTAGGTGGAGTACTCAAAAGAGTGTTAGTAATTTGAGTGAGACCTTCTGATATAATTTCCGCTTGGTGACTTTCAGTGCTTAGATTATCTGATTTCATTGTAGATGACGAAACTTGACTTGGTCTGTACCCTGGAGTAACTACTGGTTTAAAACTGTTATGCCAAGCACTAAGCTGTTCATCATAATCATCAGTTTCGGTTTCAGTATCAGGATAGTCTAAATAGCTTGTCATGACCACTCCTGGACCTTTAGGGAAATGGGGCTGACTATCTAAGGGTAATTGACAACAAGCTCCAAATAAGAAACCATCCATACATGCCCCTACAACTTCTCCCCCTCGTTGCACACATTCATGATTGAACATACATATTGTGTTTCCTCTATTATATTTTGCTGCTCGACTCGCTTTGCAATATGCTGGAGTTATTTTGTAACCACCAAACAGTTTTCGTCCATCTGGAATAAAAAAATACAAATTTTATTACCATTACCTATTAATAACTTTGTTGTAGTTTATTAACTATATGTATTTCTTATAATGTAATGTCTAAGCCTAGCATTTTACATATATATGATGTTTGTTTGTAGGGTTACGTAGCCGAATGGCGAAAAACGGAATCCCTATAAATTCGTCATGTCCGTCTATCTATCCGTCCGTCTGTACGTTCAAACACGCGATACAGCTACTTTATTACGAAACTATTAGGACTACACAATTGATACATAATATGTAGATAGATGTATTCTGTTAACCATTTTACGACTGTTATACAAAAATTAAAAAAGTATATTAGAGGGGGGCTCTTCATACATTGAACAAAATTTTTTTTTTAGGTTTTATCACTAATATCAACAATTATTCAATCATAGATTCGTTAAAAGCGATTAAATAATCTCTAGACGATTTAATAATATAATATAAAATTTTAAACTAAATAATTATTTAACTTTGAATTATTTATCTGTATAACGTCTGACGGATCCGTTTGTTTTTTGCTTAATCTGGCAATAAATACTGTTATACTTAAAAATAAATAAAATAATACTTTAGCGTTTGGAATCTGACACTTTTAAATACGATCTGTAATACCAAGCTGGTTATTAATTAATTAATTATTATGTTTGAAATAAATATATTGACTTGGTAATCGCAATAAACAATTTTATTTAATACAATATGTATTACTTGTGATATTTAAGCATATGAAGGACTCAATCGTTAGTAGGGAGGTCTGAGTAGGGAGTGGGGGGAGCACAAAAAGAAGTTTTCTCGAAATTTCTACAGGATTCGAGAGAACTAGCAATTTTCAATTTACATCTTAAAGCCTACACAAGCAAAGTTGCGGGCAACAACTAGTTATTTATAAGATATAAAGACGGGATCATAACTTCGATGTCATTAAGCTTATAAACTGACCAACAAAATGAATTATAGTTTTTGAAAGTTGAAAATTACAGAAACCATCTAAATTGATTATTATTACGCACAATTTATGTTTTTATCCATTATTATTTAGTTATTGGAGAAATTTTATTTACGATCTTAGAAAGTTTGGACGTGATTGAAATGAAAACGGCAGGAGCTTTACGCTTGTGTCATATAAATTATATTTTGTTATATAGCTGTAGTTTTACTGTCGATTAAATTTATATTGCAAATAATTTTTTCTCTTTGATCGTAAATACTATAGGTATGAGACGATACGCTCTCAGAAAAAAATGTTTATTTTTTTAATTTTCCCAGCATCGGCGTATGTAGAAATATTTTTTGTCACTACCACTTGAAGTTGACATGGTTTAATGATAATGTCATACGAAAGTTGTGTGTGTTGCAGATTTAAATATTTCAAATCCAAATTAAAAAAATAAAATTTAATAAAAAAAAACAAAACTATTGATTGAAGCTGTAAATTGATTCTTGTACGTAAAGGTTTTTACTTTTTTTTAATTTTCAGCCTTAATTTTTGCTGCTAAATAAGCACGGCCCCCTTTATTTCTATTGTTCCCCCTATATAACAAGGATCAGGTAAGACAAAATACGGCGCCAATTCAAAATGCGTTGTTGAAACAAAATACAGCGCGAGAGTCTTAACACCAGGTTCTCTCTACCTACTCTTTATATGCGTTTTGCGTTAGCGCTCTCTTAAGAGACAACTTGAAAATTTCCATACATTGTATGAAGGTAAACATTCATTTAATCATAGGCTTTCTATGCATTCACCTTGTATTTACCTTTTCCCATACAAAAGTTCTCTTAGAAGCTTGAGTAAACAAAGATGTGGTTTTTTTCTAGTGATAATTGAATTATCTTTTGTCTTCAAGTGTGTCAGTAGATCGCGATTATAAGTAAATATGAATGGGCCTATTGTGGCGCAGGTTCTTCTGTAGTTCAATGAACTGGGGTGGAGTAAACGAATTTAATGAAGTCGTTTAGGTTACTTTAAAAATTGATAAAATTTTAAAAAACTATTCTTAGGTCGTTGCTGGAGGCCTCTGTGGTGCAGGGAGCCAGCGACTGACTGTAATTGCAACCACTATAGACTAGGTACGACGTTGAATTTCACCCTCAAATTACTGTTTTCGGCGGAACCTGAAGAACAGAGTGTCTTATCCCGCGAGTTTGACCTAGGAAACTAGTGTTAACAGGTCCGTTCCCACTAAGACACATCCGTTACCAACTTTACGCTGAATTATCAGGACATTATGTGTTGAATGGCGGAACTTAACGCTGCACTTTTTCGTGTTGCCAAATATGAATTTCGATATTCAACAGAAATATTTAGAAAATTGGAAAGAATCTGCAAATTTTATGTAATACATTACCAACCGGATATGTTTTAATTCGAAATATTTTATATAGCGTGACCGTGTGTCACGCTATATAGTATAATAAAATACAAAAGCATGTATTTTATTATATTTTTTCATCGTTATAACATGTTATGACTCAATATATAATTTTTCATGCGGAACCAAAAACTTAAAGCACTTTCACTGAATGACATCATACGCTCACGTTTCGAATTCAGCGTTTTACCGCAAAATGTTCGAGAAAGTGACCACTAATTGGGCTGTTTGTTTTGCGGTTGTGTTCTTAAATGTAGGTTTTTATTCTTATTATGTGTACGAGATAATATTTGAGGGCAAACCCTATTACAAAAAAAATCAAGATTTACGAAAAAAAATATTAGGTTACGTATGTATGTCTGTCTTATTTTGAATTGGAGGTTTTTTGGGACTTTTGAAAACTTTCTAAATACAAATTTCTTCTGGGAGCAAGTTTGATTGCATTTATTTCAAAATTTTCCATAAATATTATAAAAAGAATAGTTCTAATCTATAACAGTAATAAGAGTTGTAATAAGAGTTGTAATAAGAGTTGAATTCCGTCACTCAAAACACAATGTCTAAAAGAATAAGATAAAAATGTTTAAGGATCTAAAAATATTGGAATCCGTCGTGGGACGGAAGTGGCGAAAGGATAGGAGACGGAAGTGGAAGAGCGTGGAGCTAAAACATGACAATTAGAACAGCGCCTGACTCTAAAAGATTGTGGGTTTGTTGTTCTGATAACAAGGACATGCAATGCCTCTAGCATTCGGAGAAATTTGAGGCACGAGAGTGTCTTAGAAGAAACGGAGTGTCTCATCACTAGTTTCCCAATTTCCCTCTGCCTTGCTATGAGTGGAATACAGCGTGATATTAGGAAAAAATATATATTTTTCTATACATTGAAGTACCACGACTGGTCTATCATCTCGTACCACAAGATTTACATACACATTTCGACCGTGACCCACTGATACACTGAGTCAGTGACCGTAACATAGAAGTAGGTCGACATTAACGTTCGTATTATGCAAAGTCACAACGATTTCTATTACATATCCTTCTTTAAATTCTTCTTTATTACATATCCTTCTTTAGTTTTTTTATGAAAAGAACTATTATAAGTTTGACGTGTCTGTGTGTGCGTATTTGTATGTCAGTATGTGGCATCGTAACTGTCAAACGTATAAGCAAATAGCAGCGTTGAGTTGTCAAATAGCACGTAATGTCTCGAAAATTAGGTTGAAAATGCGGAAAGTGTCTTAAAACTAGGTTTCGTATTCTCTAGAATAACCATGCTATCATATACTTCCACTTTCTATCCAATTTTTAATCATTGCATATTACGTGGCGAAATTCAACGCCGCGCTTTGTTATACAACAGGAAGGAAAATATATAAAATATTTCTAAAAGATTGTACCCATAACCGTTTCGATGGCTTCAATATGCTCGCCACTTGATACAATAATTGTGATAATTACACTTTTTTTTCGTGTTGAAAAGAAATGAATCCAATACTTCCGACTTCCAGATTTTTAACGACTACACCACTATACTACTAAAAATGTTCATTTTGACGGCTATTATTGGGTTTCCAATACTTTATTTCTTGGTTATCTCTGGAAATCCCAAGATGTTTCATAGAAAAAAAGAAGCAACGATACATAAATTTACTTCCGCAGGAAGTAGACCATAACAAAAATATTTACAAGCACATGAGAAAATGCTCTAACGATGTGATACAAAATATTGAATTTTATGAATAATTCAAAGGTGTTTATTTTTAATTGTTTTATTTACAATCCAAAATGTTATTACTCAAATATAAATAAATATATTAAATAAAAGGTTAATTCGTAGATTAAATTATAATATTAAATTCTGTCAGTATAAACTTAAAGTATCAACGTAAGTTGTTATGATTATAATATATATGGGAAAGTTGAGTGTCTTAACACTAGGTTACAGATAGCACTTGATATATAGTTGTAATTCTCTTGTAATCACTCAGTTCATTCTTTTTCTCTTTTTGGAAATAGAAAACGAGGTACTGAGTTCTACCATACTGCATACGCAATGTCTCGAATCTCGACAAACATTTTGGAATGGAGTGTCTTCAGTATCAAGAGGTTCTCTCTGCTAAGATTAACTAAAAAATTAACCTCACATTCCATTATAATGTAACTTAATAAATTACGTTTTAGTAGTAAGTTTTACGTTATATTAGTAAGGATAATTAAATCTTACTTAGTAAAAAATAAAAATAAAAAAAAATAGTATAAAAAAAACTAAGAAAAATCGATTTCTCCCTCGAAATCGTTCGATTAATTAAAATACATTAGAAAGTGCTTGTAACGTTCGAAACATTGATTATTCGGAACGCGTTGGTCCTTCCGCAAATTTTTGGAGCACGTTATCGTTGGAATGCTCGAAGTGGCACGGTCAAGGCGATGTGGTGTAGGTTGAGTTTCTTCAATGGTGGTCGTGGCTTCAAATTAGAAGTGGTATTTTTTAGTTGAATTCTTTGCTCCTAACAGTCAAATAGAATATGATCGTATATGTACAAACTTTTAAAAGAGATAATTACTGTCTAACAAACAACGCCATAGGCCAGTCAAGCTTGTGCCAAGCGTGCGACTATAAACGTGATAGGTTGTGGTTTCCATTCCCACCCGAGGAAATGAAATACGTATTATTTTTATTCGACTGAAAGTGTATAATGGAAGTGTTTTAATGAGAACAGAGTGTCTTAACACTAGTTTGCCAGGTTCCTACTGCCTATCCTGCTATGTGCGGGATATAGTTGGAAGCTAAAACTAAAGAAAAAAAGGAAACAATACACAGAAAAAACTATGGCGCGTAGAAATATAAAAAGAATAATATTTGACGTGCAGGGACTTAGGGTATGCAGAGGAGCACTACGAAAAAAAATCCCAAAATTTAACGAAAAGAGAAAAAAAGAAAGTTTATCATGAAGTTAAGGCTTCAAGAAACAAAATCAAAAATCATTTCTTAGCAACAATTTAATAATTATAAATAACGGCACACCCATCCAAGTGCCACCCGTTGTTACTGTTGTTTAACCAACTCCCTTTATAAATTCACAGATGGTTTAACATAAAGCAAACGCAGAGTCCGGCGCCGGAATCGATTAGGCTACACTCAATAAGCATGTAGGATAGCGATGAACTGTACTAGCACACACGCCTAAGAAATTATTATTATAATTAAGAAAATTAAGTTAATTTAAATTAATATGAAAGAAGTTAATTATTTAATTTTATTACTTATGATATACAATAGCATATAATAGACCAGAGTGGTAGAAATTTAGCCAGCCAGCTTATACGTCGGCGTATCGATTTGGCTGATTATTGTTCGAAAAGGGACGTCTTTTTTGTTTATTTTTGGTAACCCATACAACTTTAGAGGTTTTATACAGCTAGGCACGAGAGATTTAGATGATAGAGTCGAGATGTAATGTTATATTATAATCCAGGGCAGTACGCGAGGCAATTAAGAAACCGTTGGCGGTAGTTTGATTTAATAATTACGTCACTGACAGACGAATGCCACCTCAGGATACTACTACCACGTGTGACCACGGACTACTGCAAAGTGTTCGAAACGTCGAGTTTTCAAAATGTAAAATCTGAAATATACACGATTAATCCGATTAAAATAGTTTCATTTAAAATATGTAATAATTGTGAAAATCAAGGAACTTATTAATATAAATATTAGCTAGGCACAAGCGTGTAAATGCGACGGATGTGGGTTCAATTCCACTTGGGGGAATGAAATATTTCCGATTTCATCGGAATACGAATAATGTTTCAGGTAGTTATCTAATAATTAATGCTATCTCACAGATAGAGGTTGAAAATACAAAATAACTGTTTACTACTTATTAATGAACGATAATAGCATACTATGTAGCAATTAATACGATTTGTTATATTTCTAAATTACAAATAAGTATGTAAAAAATAATTTCATTTGTCAAATATATCTGATAGATACACCTACCAGATAATGCTATTTGAGAACTGTGAAATCAAAAATTATAGCCTGTCTGACAGATACAGCTGTCCGGGTGTTTATCCGCCAGTGATGAAACTGGCCCTTAATATCTTAATTTACTCGCTGAGTCTTAATACTAAGTTTCCATATTAACTAAGTTAAAAAATATAACGTATGCTCGTGATACTTTGATATTAAGATAAACCTGTATGTAATATACGATATATATACATATACATATGAGTATATAGAATTTCAAAAATTATAAGTATTATCTTATCAAGGTCTTCGCAATCTTATTAAAGTGCCTTAATTATTTTAATTCAAAGGTGGAGTAGTGTCAGTCAATGCCAATGAACTCGGTAGTTGCATGTTTTGGTTTTCATTATTGTAAAAATCTGTATTTCATTCAACAAGTTTTCTATATTAACAGACAAGCTTGTTTAATAAAATTTTAAAAACTCTATTTTACCTATTTATTTTTGAAATCATCAAAAAAATTAAAATTTTGCATAGTTTTAGTAGTAATGTAATAAAATAGTATCATTGAATTCCGATCATGGAGCACAAAGCTAAAAGATAAATATGAAAATATTGAGTTTAGGCACTGAAGTTTCATCTTCACATATTCTGGTCATTTCTTCTGGTGATAAGAACCTGACGATGGAATTGGGAGGTGGCTGATGGAGAGTTATAGATTTTTAATACTTTTAACCAACTTCAAAAATGTTGATTAAAAGCTCAACCTGTATATACGTATGTGACATAGTTACAATTTTATACTATTTAAGCATAATGATAGGACTTAAAGGAAATTTAGGACTTAAATTAATGTATGTTTATATGTTTATTACAAAGCTAATCTCCAGAACTTAGCATTCAAAATATCAAAACACAGTATCTATATTATAAATAGATCATATTAATTATCTTTTTACCTCAACCCGATATCGAATCT
This sequence comes from Heliconius erato x Heliconius himera, assembly GCA_013421005.1. Taxonomy (NCBI): domain Eukaryota; kingdom Metazoa; phylum Arthropoda; class Insecta; order Lepidoptera; family Nymphalidae; genus Heliconius; species Heliconius erato x Heliconius himera. Next base: position 22,224 of record JAATLQ010038078.1, on the reverse strand, counting down.
CAAACCGCGCTAGTGTTATAACATAATAATAAATGTATGCGGAAGAAACACAAGGCAATCAGAGCGTGCTAGAGAAGCATACCATAGCGGCCGATGGCACGTAACAACTTTTAGCTATTTACATGTAGAATTTGCAGATGCAAGTGAATTATATTTTAGAATCACGCTGTATCCCGCACATAGCAGGATTGGACGAGGGTACTTGGCGTTAGAATGTCGAACACTCTGCTTTTCACGTATAGCATAATTTTCGAGATATTGCGTGTTGAGGTCTGTTTCGGAACTCAACGCTGCGCTTTATTTTATTAGGTGCAAGGAAATTAAAATATTTTATTGCAGCAAGTGAGAATCGAGCCTACAACGGACGCTTGTACAGAGACAAACACTAAAGTACAAAATTTTTTGTTAAATATTTTTTTTATTAAAGTTCTTTTTCACTGTTCAGATTTATTGATTTTTACTATATCTACACATTATTTTACTATATCTACACATTCAAGTGTAGTATGTACACATTGAAATATAAAGCTAACAGTCCTCTAAAATCGTTGTTAAATCTCTGCTACGTGTAAGATACAGCGTGAGGAAAAAACTTGTTAATTTATCTTAAGATAACATTCCCTATCTAATTATAGTACTTTCTTTAAAAATGTATTATTAGAATATTTTAATTTTTGAATCCTCACAAATGACTATAGATATCATAACCATTGCCTTGAGTGGCAGAACTCAGAGCGAGGTAATAAAAATATTAAATTTTTCATTACCCTAGAATGAAGTGAACCTACGACCGTCGCGTTCGCAGTCTCACCATTGTGCTCCAATTGTGTTTATGAACTTATTTATTAGCTTTAACCAATTATTTAATGATAAATATGTACATACAAACAAAAAAAAACGACTTTCATTTATAATATCTATTTGATACATATGTATATATGTATGCGAATATATCAATATTTATATTAATTTCATTTATTTATTATACTTAAATTTTATTAATATTTTTATTTATTTTCTTATATTTTTTAGGGTTAACCACCCAATAGGTAAAACGGAACTCCACCCGTTAGTCTGTCAAATCTGTCCGGCATAAGGATGTGATTGTAACGTGAAGGTTGTGGGTTCAATTCCCACTCGAGAGTATGAATTATTATTTATTAATATTTTCTTTTCTTCGCTTTGGCGCCAAGGCAAAAGGCCCGACGTTCGGTTCCGCCACTCAACACGCAATGGCTCGAAAAAATCGCCAGACAGTGAGTGTATTAATATTAGGTTCCCTCTGCATACCCTGCTGTGTGCGGGATACAGCGTGAAGCTGATTTAATACCAATTTAAAAATGCATATTTCCATTCAAAATTGCAGCTCGAAAGTTATAAATTAATTATTTAGCGTAACGGACTGACTGGCGCATACATTATAGTTTCTTGTATCGGGTAACGGTATTCGTATCAATACTGATGCTCGGCGATCCTTTACATGGAAATTATATGTTAAATTTAAATATATTTTTTTAAAACCAATCATAATTTAGAAAGAAAATAGTTTGTTTTTTTTAGTTTCACGCTGTATCCTGCACATCAAAGTAGGCAGAGAGAGCCTAGTGTTAAGACACTCCGTTATTCACTATCCACCGAGTTCTGGAAGCATTATTTGTTAAGTGCGCACATCAGCGCTGCATGACCTTTTTACCAGAGCAAGAAAATGCAAATATTAAATATTACATATATTTTTTTATGGGAATCAAATCCGGATTCTGTCGCGTTTACACTCGCTCGCTTGTGCTCTGCACCACGAGTAGCCTCTAAATCTTTAAATACATTGTATATTTAATATTCATTTTCGTGCTCAGTTAAGATTTTTTAAAGTTTCTTGCTGTAACCCACATATAGCAGGGTAGGGGCAACCTAGTGTTAAGACACTTCGTGTCCAAAGCACCGCCTAATTTCGAGACGTTACGTATTGAATTGTGAAACTCAACGCTGCGCTATGGTTTAACAGTAGGTTTTCTAAATTGCTTTATACGGAAGTAATGTGAAAAGAAAAACAGAGAGTGCTGAGACGCAACAGTAACTCACGTACGTATATAATGACTCTAACGTTACAATTTTGGAACATATGTTTGTAGAAAATTTTACAACACTGTGTCAATTACCAAACATATTTTAATAGTTGGTTTTTAAATAAATGATGTGGCGTGAAATTAAAAAAAACGTAGTGTTAAGATACTATGTTCTCCGTTTTATGACTCTCCGTTTTAGAAGTGGGGACGAAATTTAAATTTGTAATGTTTATTGTATGGAAATTATTTTTGCACGCACTTTTATATCGTCGAATGAACACAAAGCTGAACTACCTTGCGAGCCCACCGCGGGCTGTGTATGGTAGTTCAGCTGTGAAGAGTCGGCAACAAATATGTTAGCTGTTCTTTTCAATATCAATGTCACAATTTTATTATCACATAGATGGGTCCAGCATAACATCCAATCGATATAAATATTGTCTTTCAACAATGAAATATATTTTTTTAAAATATAATAATTTAGAGTAACTAGGATACGAACTCACGACCATCATAAATACAATTAGAAATCATTCATCTCCATTTTCTTGAATTATAATAAACTAGTGGCCACCTATGTTCCTTCATAGACAATTTTAACTTAAATAACATACAAAATTTTGAGGTTAATTATGACCTAGGAGCAAGCACAAGTACGTGACGACAAACGCGGCATTTTCGGGTTCGATTTCCGCTCGAGAAAATGAAATATTTAATATTTTTATTTTCTCGCGCTGATAACGAGGCCAAGCGTGGCATTCCGCCACTCAAGATGAAATGCGACTTTGACACAAAGCGAGGAACACAAGCGTTTTAATGGGAACGAAGTATCTTAACACTACATTCCCAGGTTCCCTCTGCCTTCACTACAGCGTGAAGTTAAACAAGAAATATACAGAAATAACAATACCACCCAATACATACTGAACACGTCCCCAAACAAACGCTCGAAAGTAATATACAAAAGCTATAAACCTCTATAAATTCCAATGGCCTTTTCTACTTTAGCACGGTTTTCACTTTCGGCGGTGTTACTTTCATTGTCTCTGACACTGTTCAGGGATCGTCTAGCGACAAGTGAATTGATTATTTTATCGTTTTATAAGATTTTTTCTTGTTGTTTATAATAGGTAATGTATGAAGAATTTACATATAAATTCTTTATTTTTATGCTGAATGCCTATGGCAAAGCTAAAAATATATATTTAAATATGTTAGATATGTCCCATATAGATCTAATTCGTAATGTAATGACAAATTATTTTATTTTGCATTAGTAGTTATTTCCTCAAGTGGAAATCGAACCCTCAACCTGTCACGTTTAAGTCACGATATGCCCCACCTTTATACATGTAACTACAAATATCAGTTTTCTTTCAACTTGTATCTCATAAATAGCAGGGTAGGTAGAGGAAGCCTAATTTTAGGACACTCCATTTCCCATTTTCCACCGAACTTTTAAAGCATTGCGTGTTGACTAGCGGAACTCAGCGCCGCGCTTTTGTCTTGATACCAGAGTAAAGAAATAAAAATATTAACAAATAATATTTCACTCCCCCGATTAGGAATCAAACTCACAACTGTTACGTTACAGCCACACGCCTGTGCTACAAAGCCACGATGGTCTCACAAACATCAGTTAACAACATATTATTATATTTTAATTGCTTCACCGTAGATTATAACTAACTGCGCCGACGCCCCGAAGCTATAAGGATAACATAAGGAGTGGAGAACTCGAAGATAGTTGTTTTATCTTTCTAACAAGCGTTTACGATATGGTTGGAATGTTCTTTTATTACAATTTTAATTTTAAAACTCAAGACTTTGTTAAATATATCGTTTTTTTATTATTGTTATGATTTTTGGATATCTTCGTCTATCGTTATTGTAAAATAGAAAATCCCATTTATTCCGTTCCTTGCATATACAAGACATGCCGAATTCCAACTTTCTAAATCCAATAGTCCCATCTGTCTTTTGTGTGTCAGTCACTCGGTAACGTAAAAGTTGAAAATACCTATACTATATTAATTTATAGAATAAAATATTTTAATTCTACTGAATTAAAATATACTGACTATAATATTTTATTCAGTAGAATAAAATGTTATTATTTTATTCTACTGAATAAAATAAATATATTTTTATTTTATAAAATAAAAATATTCACGTCACGGTTCGGTCACGGCTAGACTGTCTGCCCGTGACCACGGACTATTGCAAAGTGTTCGAAACGTCCAAAAATGTATAAAATTACAAAATATACGCGATTAATCCGGTTAAAATAGTTTCATTTAAAATGTGTAATAATCGTGAAAATCAAAGAACTTATTAAATAAATATTAATAAAGTATATAAGTGATATCGATGCAATGCAAAGATACTGTAAAACCGGAGGCAACAGCTACTTGTTAAATATTTTCTCTATACGCTCAATTATGGTAAATTATACTCTCTTCAGACCTGACTCAGAATTTCATAGTAATTATATGAATTGGCATATTTATTTAAATATTTTTATTTTTTAATGGTCTGAAAGAATTTTAACTGTGAATTTGTGAGTATCCATGTGTTAACATATGTTTCTTGAATAAGTAATATTATTTTGACATGTAAAAAAATAATACGAGCTCTTGATAATCATAAGGCCGTTGTGGCTCAGCTGTTCGGCATCTGAGTGTAAGTACGATATTTGTGGATTCGATTTCCACTCGAACGATCGAATTAATGTTATTTTCTCGCTCTGGTAATAAGACAAGGCGTGACGTAGAGTTCCGCCGCTCTGAACGCAATGTCTCAAAAATTAAGCAGAAAGTGAAGAATTAAAATTCATAACCCTAGGTTCTATCCTTCCACATATATGGGCGATACATTATTATGTAAAATCCTATACATATTTATTTATTTATTATGTACTTAGTACTTACTTAGAAAATTTATATACTTATTATATTTAGAAAGAAAATACACAGATTCAATCTTGTGATTTTGGTAGACATGAACTAGACCTTATTTTTACGTTTACCTTTTCTTAAGTATTGCTCAAACATAAATGGAACACAAATGTTATAGAATACAAATTGAAATTTGTACAATATTCCAGAGGAGCAGGTTCGAGTCCTGCCACGTTTAAAATTTCATAGGTTTTTTAAAATAAACAGTGCTAATTCACAATTTTGTTAGTAGGTTAAAGAGGTCTTAGATAAAGCAAATAAAGCTAAGTTCATAAAAATAATCGCACTCAACAACTTTTGTATAATAAAAAATGTACACATATCTCTTAACCTCTTAAGAACCGGCTTAAGAACGACATAAAGTGACCTCGATATGGGCTATCCATCTCATTCAAATTTATACGAGAAACAGAAATTTATTTTTAGTAGTTTTTATTTAACTGAAGACTGCACCAGACATTATTTATAAAATATAATTTAATTAATTTTGTAAATGAATCTTGTTAACAAGTTAAAATATATTTTATATAATATTTTTTAGGTTCGTTTATATTAAAAGATGAAAATACCAAGATATATTTTAATATAGAGCAAAAGACTTTTAGATCTATTTTAGCATTTCAGTTGGAAAGACATCAACGATCACAATGTACGTTTCTTAACATTTTTCATTTATGAATAAATAAAGATTATTTGAATAAAATTGACTCACAATTTTGAATAACTTAAGGCAATATTTAATACTTATAGAATTTGGAGCTAAATAAAACTTCAAGATACTTTTACACAATAAATTATCTATACTATATAAATAGAAGAGTGATTACACTTTATTGTTTTTGAATACAATGGTCCCTTAACAATTTTAAAATTAGGAACGTGAAAGAAAGAATATTTTATATTAAATTAACAGAAACCTAGTGTTTCTGTTAATTTAATATAAAATATTCTCTTTTCCTCACATTTTGTCTGAATTTTTAGACATTGTGTGTTGAACGTCTAACTGAAAGAAAAAAAATGACAAAACTTTTATATAACAATATCTCCACTCTATTCTGCTGTTTTTTAGTTAATAAAGGTATGTGAATAACTTTCACCGTTCTAATCGATTCGCAATTTGATATCCTGTCAATTTAGAAATATTTTAACTTTTACAAATGTTTTTTCTCGATTTTTATTTTTAGCTATCACGGTAGGTGAAGAAATGCTAGAATTATATTGTGCCGTTAATATGTTGCTTAAAATATTTTGACTTAATATAGTTAAAGTTACTTGACTTAATACAGTTTAAATTAAAAAACAATCAGATCTTCCTATATGTTTGTATAAATCGATTTCTGTTATTATTAAAGAAATATTACACAAAATCTGTAAATAAACTGTAAAGTTAAAAATATTAAGAAAAGCAACAAAATGAAAATTATTTAGTATCAAATCAATTAGGACCACATCATAAGTTTAACTCTTATCCATTATTTTGTTCATAATGCTCTTTTCTTAAATTATATTTATATGATATATAAAACTATTGAGTCAAATAAGGGGATGAAAGACAACGCACAGACGAAATTACTTGAATTCGAAATTTATAATTTGGCATGTAACCTACCTGAAGTAGGGACCGTACCACTAAGGGATTTCCAGAAATTCCTACGAAAACAGTTTTTTTTTAATTTCATCTTACAGTAGATAAAAACAAAGTAACGGGCCGTCGTCTGTTACTTTGCTAGATTTTTTTAGGTTTCACGCTATATCCTGCACATAGCAGAGTTGACAGATGAAACCTGGGAACACAGTATTAAGTCACCCTGTCACCATTCTAAATTCTCAAGGTACTGCGTGTTGGATATTTAATTTCCTCGAATAGGAATCGAAGACACAACCCCTCATATTTATAGTAGCACGCTCGTGTCCCTGCGGCACCACGGCTTCTTATTAGAAATTAAATATTTTGTGTATCAAATTCAAATTCAAAATATTCTTTATTCAAATAAACTCTTATAAGCACTTTTGAATCTTTTGAATCTCTCACTTGTTCATCCTAATTCATTTTTCAGTTCTTGGTCATCCCTATCCATTCCAATTTATTAAGATATACAGTTGTAAAGAAATAAGTTCTTTAGCATTAAATTTTATTATTTAATAATTATTTTAGCCAAATTTATCCATTATTTTATAAATTTACTTTATTATAATTAGCATTATACATTTATTTTTATTTTTCTATATAAATATAATTGCCTACCTCTGTCGTATTCTTCACCCCGTATCAGGGGCGTACTGTTCATCAACAACACTATCAAAATCATCACATCACTACACTTTTTAACTGTCATTTTGACGTTTATTATAAAAATCCAAAAAAAAATTTAACTAACACTCAATAATTACAACGGCGGCATCTGAACGGTTTTCTCGGCATTTTTTTATTTTTACGTATATATATGTAGATCTTTTTTTTTAATTATCGATATTATATCGATTTAAATGTCGATACTGAGACGTCCACACGATATCACGAGTAAGAACCTACTACCCGAGTGACCAACTTCTGTAAAATAAGAAACACACATATTACTTTATTGCTTGAGTACGATAAGGTACCATTTGATGACTTAACTGAATAAGAAAAAGCAACTTTAAATTCTAACACTTAGAGTTTAAAATATTTTAAAGTTCGTCAATTAAAAAGAACTCGGTCACAGTTAGTACGAAGTCGCTAAACAAGTGAACGGTGAAATGAGAAATTGTGAGATAGTAATATAAAGGTAAGAGATGGCGATACTTTTTTTTAACCACATAAACTTTCGATCTAACATATTTAATGTTTGGTTTATGCTTAAACTAATATTGATATATTATTCTTTAAATATTGGAATATGAAACTAAATATATATGTTTTTTATTTTTCTCATTAAGATATTAAGAAAATAATGTTCTACATTATATGTAAAAAATATGAAATCTGAGAAAGTAAAACTCTACATTTAAATTTTATATATTAAAATGATGTATAAAATTTAAAAAATAATAAACGTATTAATATATTGATTGAGACCATGGTAGCGCAGCGGTACAGTGTCTGACTGTAAATACGACGGTTGTGGGTTCGATTCCTACTCTAGACAGCTATTTTCTCTTCTCGCTCTGATCGCAAAAGAAGCGCGGCATTGAGTTCTGCCACTCAACACGCAATTTCTGGAAAATCGAATGGAGATTGGGGAACGGAATGTCTTATCACTTCCCTCCCTCTTCTAAGGCGGTATAGAGTGTGAAGTTAAAAAAATATAAATAAAAAATTCCAAGTTCCCATTATACAAAGTCATTGAACAAATCGTTACAAATTTCATCTCACTTTTTAAAATAAAGACATAATTTAAAAAAATATATTATTAATTAAAAACTTATCTCCGTCACAACTTTCATTTATTTAATATATTTGACAAGGACGTGCATAGTTTCATGTTTCATCTCCTATGTAGGTTGATCAGAACGGGAATCGCGGTAAATGAACCAATATGGCAACGGTAAATAAATTTTACTTATTCTTTTATTTCATAATAAATCTCGTATTTCAGACAAATAAAATAAAACTTTGACTGAAACAGCTCAAATTTATGTCAATTTATTTATTTTTATTTATAACAGTAAAATTGTTTTTTTTTAGTTACGGTTTCTTTTGTTTTCTTATATTATGATTATGCAAGGAGTGTTAAGATACTTTTAACTGCCGGAATTTAACGCTGTAATCAAATTGGAGAAAATAGAAAATACAAAAATAAGCATTCCCTCGAATGAAAATCGTACCCACAGCCACATTCAAATACAGGCTTACAGTAACTTTTACTTATTTAATCTATTTATTTTTTTAATGGTCGATGTTAGCATAAGGCCGCCGTCATATTACGAAGCTCGAAGACTTTCGCTTAAGGTTACGATAGGTTGTGGTGATGTCTTTTTGATTTATATCGATATAAAAGTAATATACTTATCAGAACGGGAAATATCAGCTTCACGCTGTATCCCGCACACGGCAGGGTAGGCAGAGGGAACCTAGTGAATTCTGGAGGCATTGCGTGTTAAGTGGCAGAACTCAACGCCACGCTTTGCCTCGACACCAGAGCGAAGAAATGGAAATCTAAATTTAAGTAAATATTTCATCTCCTCGAGTGGGGATCGAACCCACAACCAGTCGGTTTTACAGTCACACTTTGTGCCGCTGTGCCACGACTGGCCTCAATAAAAATAATTAATTTCTTCTAGTATGTATCGAACCCATAACTATAATTGTGGTCAGTTCAACTCTCCATTGTGCGAATATGTATATAAAATATAATTGTAGCTGAAAAAAATCAAATTAAAATTCAATTCAATAGTTCTCACTATAATTTTCTCTACAATTCTCGATACAAGGAAATGAAGCCGCCGTGGCACAGTGTCAGACTGAAACAGCGACTATTGTGGGTTCGATAACGAATTATTTGCTCTGCTAACAAGATAAAGCGCGGCGTTGAGTACCACCACTAAATACGCAATGTCTCGAGAATTTAAGCACAAAGTGTGGAACGAAGTGTCAAGAATACTAGGTTCCCTCTGCCTAACTTGCTATCTGTAAGATATAGCGTCAAAATAAACCGGTAAAAGCAGCCATAATTGCATATTTTCAAAGTAGTTAAGTAAATGATACATTAACTTGTTTTAAAGAAAGCATCAGCAACTGGATGCCCGCAGACCGCAGTTTCACTTGCTAACGTATGTTTACAAAATAAAGTAACTATGTCATTTCTAACGACAGATTGAATATAATTATATATTTTTACTTTTAATTTAATATTTTTTATTACATTTAATCTGTATCCCTCTTGTAAAAGTTTAGGCAGAGGGTCCTACTACTTCCACACTACGTTCCCAATGCACTGACCAACTTTTGAAATATTGCATCTTGAGTAGCGCAACTCAACGCCGCGCTTTGTCTGCACGCCATAAACGAAAACTCGAGAAAATGAAAATAATTCATTTCCTGGAATAAATAGAACACACAGTTGTCGAGTTTACATCGCAAAAAAAAGTAATTGATTTAATAAGCATTTGTACTTAAACAATATGCAGCTACAAAATTTTTGCTTAACTGCACAATGTATATTTTCCTATGTGAAGTAGAAAACAGAATTATAAAAGCGAATACTTTAACAAAAGATTTTTTAATAACCTTCATTTTCTTAAAATTATATTTTCTTATAATAATTATTAATATTTAAATAGTAAAAATCGATTTTCATTGACGACTCCTCCTGCACAATAAGGTAATAACCTCGAAGTATACAACCTTTTCACTCGAACGGTAACTAATCGGCGAAACATCGATAACATTTCACTAAAAACAAAAGCATCGTAAATCAAGATTTCACATCGACAGAGGCGCATCACTAATTCATTATCGATAAAGTATTCCAACACAATAGAAAGTTTATTTGTGGTCAGTTGACTCAGCGTCAGCAAAAAAATAATTATGTATGTTTTGTAAATCAAATTTAAATGTTATTACAATATATGATAGAGTCCAAATTGTTGTGTGTATTTGGAAAATCCCTTACCTTTTTATATTATTGGATTTTATAGGTTATGTAAAAGAATTTGAACTTTATTACACTTCGGGGTATGGTTTATAGCAGGTTGTTTGTTAAAAAAAGTTTTTTATTATCCACATACCTCGATGAGGTATTCACACTTCTTTACAATTTTGACAATTGACGATATGTCATTTTGACATTTAATACCCAAATGTGAGGATAGAGTATGTTAATAATCTGTGATGTTGTATTTTTTTTTACATTGTTACAAAATGTCTCTAATATCGGTACAGTATTTTTTTATATACCAAAATAAAAACGAAAATTATTTTTTTTTCTTTACTATCTTTTTTTCCTAATAGTATTTCCATAACAAATACCAAAATTATTTTTTCTTTAAGCTGAACCCACTATATTATTTCCGGATATTTAAAATAATTGCAAAATAATATTCACATATTGATATGTCAACAGTGCATTAGCTCAACGGCCTCTACTATCAGAACAAAAGCTAAGGACAGGTGTTGTCGTCTGTCGTAGAAATGTACATAAATATGAAGCTTTCGCTTACTTATATTCTTAGTGAAACAACAAATTTTATAGCTTCACGCTGTATCCCGCATATAGCAGATAAGGTAGTTGATCTTAGTGTCAACCTACTTCGCTCTCTAATTTTTGAGACATTGTGCGTTGATTTACGAAACTCAGCGCTTTTCTTGTTACTAGGGCGAGAAAATGAATATAATTCATTCCTCTAAATTGAAATGAAACCCACAACCACTTGTAGACAGACGCTGTGTCGCTACGCCATGACGTTCTTAAATTATTAAAAAAAAATTAAATTAAATTAAATTAGCTTCACGCTATATCCCGCACACAGCAGGGTAGACAGAGGGAACCTAGTGTTAAGACACACCGTTCCCCACTTTCTGCCGAATTCTGGAGGCATTGCGTGTTGAGTGGCAGAGTTCGACGCCGCGCTTGACCTCGACACCAGAGCGAAGAAATGGAAATATAAATTTAAGTAAATATTTCATCTCCTCGAGTGGGGATCGAACCCACAACCAGTCGGTTTTGCAGTCACACCTCGTGCCGCTGCGCCACGACCGGCCTCAGATTATTGTTTTTATAAAATTAATTAGAGATATCTTAATATAAAGTAAAAGGCCATCATGGTGCAGGGAACGAGCGATAGTAGTGGGTTCGACCTCTTTTCGCGAGATGGTTATATTTTTTGTAATTATTTGAAAAAAAAAGCAGCATTTTCCTTTAAACGATACATTTTCTTGTGTATATTTTATGAAAACACACATTTCAATTAACCATTGAAAAAACAAGTTATGCATGAAACAAAATAAAAAAAGTTGATGTTTTAAGTCCAAAATAATCTTAAATAACTTAGTGTTAAACATTAAAATTCAAGCCTAACATTAATCTTGAAGTAGGCTTAAATAGCTTATTCTAGTCATACACAGCTTTGTGAAACTAAGAGAAAATGGCCAGTAACGAACTTGTGACCCGTCCTCAAAATCGTAGGCACTATCTGAATTATAAACACTATAGAGTATGAAAATTATTTCGATGACTACATAAATTTTATATAGTCATTGCAGTTCAGTGGAAAATGATAATATTTTTTAAGCAACTTCCCAGATGAACCTATTGGACTTTAAAAGTCGAAATTTGGCATGAAGGTAGGCTAAGGAAAGTAAAAGAAAACACAATATGGCGAAATCGTTCTGGAAACGGGATAAGAATTTTTAACTTACGTCTTTGAATGCTCACAAGTTATGGGTGACGTCTGGTATATAAATAAATAAATCGCGTTAACAGTCATATACTTCTGCTCACTGGTTGTGGATTCGATCCCTACTAGAGGAAATGAAATATATATTAATATTTTAATTTCTTCATTCTGGTGCCGTGGCTTAGCTCGGCATTGAGTTCCTTCTCTCAACACGCAATGCCTCCAGAATTAGAACACTAGGTTCCCTCTGCCTACCATGTGCTGCTGTACTCGTATATATACGTAAAGCTATAAAAATAAAATAAAACAATCTCAATCTCACAGACTAAAAGTTTTATTCTCAGAATTCCACAGATTATTCACTTATATTCTACGTAAATATCGTCCTGATTCTACAATAAATTGCTCCGAGCATCCGTTAGAAGGTATCACGTACGCAGTTTGAATACCCAAATAGGTTTTTGAGGACACTCTTGCATTTTCTATCATTAGATGGTAGGTCTTCAAAAAATCTTTTGCATTTCATGAGGTAGGTAAGGAGAACCCGTTTTTTGAAGACGGAACTCAACGCTGTACCTTTTTTTATTAGGCTGGATGGCTGGTTTACATTTATTTCGTTTTTTTTTTAATTAATCAGCCAACGCTCATACAAATCAAAATGACATTAATGACTATTTAAATAAACAAAAAATAAAAAAGTGAAATAAAACTAGTTCACGTTATTTTCCCTTATAGTAATTGGCTTATAAGTTAATTGATCAAAGGAATTTTGATTGCGATTGAAACATTCTTTACTCAGAATTTTGCAACTTTCCAAGCAAAAATATGCATAAAATTTCACATGCATTTAAAGTTTAGGCGTACTTGCTACTTTTTCTATTAAAAAAATGTTAAGAAAATGGTGACAAGATATAATGTTTTTTTTTTATTAAAAACATATATACTTTTTACTGCTCTTAGTAGTTGCTCGCAGCTTCGTTTGCAGGTACATGTAGCTTTTGAAATATAATTTCTATCTCATATAGTTCAGAGTGTTGTCCGGTGTTTTCTCTGTTCTTGTATAAATTTCAAGAAATCTTATCTAGAAAAATAGATTTTCTAGAATGTTGCTGATTTCAGCTTTTCAGTAACTTAAAATCTTTACATAAATATGAACTCTTTCAACTTGAAGGAATTTATTTATTTGGATACTTACTAATTATTACATTTATAAATCAATATTATCTTAATCACATAACTCTTTCTCGACATTTTTAAATAAAATTTATATGTTTATTGATGAATCTTTTAATTCTCCTCTTTTCGTAGCATAAAAGAGGCACGTATTTTCGATCGTAGTATCTAGACTCTAGAGTAAAGACATTACGTTATTCGCCTAGTTTTAAGATATAACGTATTGAGTGGTAGAACTAAACATCGTGGTTACCATACCATCGCTTTTTCGGGCAGACAGCAATTGCAGAAAAGCATTGATAGAAGAAGCACATGATATAAACTTTATTTATATAAACTTTGGTAACAAGCCAAAGCGCGGCGTTGTGTTTCGCCACTTGACACGCAATGCCTCAAGAATTCGACAGTAAGTGGGGAATAGAAGTGCTCTAGCACTAGGATCCCATGTTCACACACCTTGCTGTTAATATGCCATGCTGCCCATGTGCGAGATACAGCGTGGAGCTAAAACAAAACAAAACAATACGAACCTGCTTTTTTCTATATATATATTTGATCTTCTTTTCTCCATTTATCTCCAAAAATACGGGAGATGTGTAAAAATGAATGCAGCTACCCATACAACTAACCTTTGCAGTACATTGAACCCAGTGAGTAATACTTTTACCTTTGGATTATAGAAAGTTGCTTTCGCTATACGCGGAATTCGATACGCATTTTGCAAAAATGTCTTAACTAGACTTATATTGTGACTTTACATTGAAATAAATTTAAAAATAACAAATATAATGATGTGATGATCTAAAAATGTGACGGTTGTAGGTTCGATTCCCATTCGAGGGAAAGAATTACTGGTAAGAAGACAATGTCTTGAAAGTGTTTATAGGAACATCTAACACTAGTTTATCGCTGCCTATCCTGATGTATGCGGGATACAGCGTGAAGCTACAAATTACTCATACTTCACCTCTGTAGAGTCAAGACAGAAAAGTCAATTAAGTCAAAGAAAATTATTTTTTTTGTTTCCAAGAGGGCATTTTGACTCTACAGAGTGTAATTTGTAGTTTCACGCTGTATCCCGCAGATTGCAGATTTCGCATATAGCGGAATAGGTAGAGAGGAATAACAAAACACTCCATTATTTCCTATATATAACGTGTTTCGCGGCGAATTATCTTGACCCCATAGCAAAGAATTAATTCATTCCCGAGTAGTATCGAACCCACAATTGCCACAATATAAGCTTTATTTTAATATTAAACAGAAATAAATATATTGACAAACACTTTTACTTTTATATATAGATATAAAATCTTGTGACATACAATTTGTTACAACACTTTAGTCCATTACCGACAATTAGAGCTGTTACGATTTTGTTGTTACTTTTATTTTTATATAAAAGATTTATTTCCGCATTATTTTAAAAGAGAAAAGTGTTTTATAAACAACTGTTACGTATCGATAATTGAATCGTGATACACTTTAATAAACTAGACATTGCATGTAGCGACAGAAAAATGTAAGATTTTTATTGTATGTATACTACACATATCATGGTAGGAAGAGGGAACCTGGGAACCAAGTGTTAAGACACACCGTTCCCATTAAGACATTTTCGTTCCCCACTTTCCGCCGAATTCTCGAAATATCCCTATAGAGAGGAATGATTGTACTTTAATTATTTTTATTTCTCCGATTTCAGTCCCACCGCCCAATATACACTCACGAATTCTGACGAAAAGTAGAGGACGAAGTATATGGACACTAGGTTTTTTTCTGCTTACACTTTGTTTATATGCGGGATGCAGCGTAAAGTTGAAATACCATTAATTCATTTCATTTCATATTATTGCAATTTTTAAGTAGGACTTTTAATTATTTTTATGCTTATTTTTAATAATAAATTGTTTCTTAATTTTAAGTATTGCTATTGCTATGCATGCTGCATATACGAACGACTGTAAACGCGACAGGTTGTAGGTTCGATTCCCACTTGAAAAATAAAATATTTAATATTAACATTTCTTCACTCTGGTGTTCGCTCTGGTGTTCTCAAAACGCGGTGTTGAGTTCCGCTATTCAACTCAATGTGTCCAGAATTCGCCGGAAGAATGCTGCTTAATCTGCTACATGTGGGAAAAAGCGTGAAGCTATGAGCCTATTAATTTATATTTATTCCGACTTTGAACTTGTGACCTTCAAAGTAACAACTACGCTGCTATAAACGGCGACAACTAAAGTATATATAACCTCAATATTCAGAATAGAGGCAATCGACTGTAACTTACACAATGCCTTGCCCATTCTTTAACGAACCACGAAGATGATAAAAACTTTCAACTTGATATGACAATATATAAATATAGTTGATCTTATGAGAAGAATACAGGTTTCTTAAATTATATTTTAGAGTAAACTGCGGAGGCCGTCGCAGTGCAGGGGCACAAACAGGTGACTACAAGCGACGGTTGTGGGTTCAATCCTATTCGGAAAAAGGAACATTTATTACTATAGAAATATCTTCAATTCCTCGCACCGGTAACGAGGCAAAGTACGACATTCAGCGTACAATATTTCGAGAATAACCTACAACAACTGCCTTTTTAGATCAAAATTTGACATTTTATAATATCAAATGGCTCCGTGCCTATAACTAAAGACCGATCGAAAGCGAGCCGGAGGTCTCCCGGGTCATTTTCACCAGATTTCCCGTGGGCGGCTTTCGCTTCTAATGTTACGACGCTGCGGTTATACGACTGTGACGGGGAGTGAATCGGAAAATTTACTGATTATTTGATTCACTTAAGATTTTCCATGACTTTGAAACAGGATGCGTTTTGCTAGAGGAAACTCTGGTTTAACCGACTTTAATAAATGAAAAGTTAGTTTTTCTGACTTTAATGTGTATATATGTATGTGACATTGATTGTATGAATAAAATTTAAGTATAATGATCTATTCAGGCTTTTAAGAAAGTATGTTTCAGTGAAAAGGAGTACCTTAACACTAGGTTAGCAGGTTCCCTCTGCCTGTTCTGCTCTGTGTGGAGTACAGCGTGAAGCTAAACAATATGTTTATTTTTCCACAAATTTTAAGGAGACTAAAAGTTATATCGATTTTGCTATTCGTTTTAATGCTTACCTCCAAATTATTTCTCTTCTATTTTTATTTATCGTTCTCATTTGTTCTACTTAAATAGAGAGACTTCATGATCAAGTTTGTATCGCCAGATAAAGAAAAGTCGACAAGTTTTTCAAAGTGGTTAAATGGAAAAAAATAAAGATGTGTACGTACATATATGTATAGTGGATTATATCAAAACAATTAACTTGATATTGTAATAAAGGCTTTCTCAATAGCATTTTTCAATAAATATACTATCCAACACGAAAGAATTTTTCAATTTCAGTCAATAGTTCCTGAGATTAGCGCGTTCGTCCAAACTTACTAGGCCTCAATGTTTATAATATTAGTTACTTACAGTTACAGCTTTACGCTGTATTCCATATGTAGCAGGGTAGGCAGAGAGAGCCTAATGTTAAATAAATAAAAATAAACCTAATGTTCAGACTCTTTAATATATGCTAAGTTCTCGAGGCATTGTTGCATGTTGAGTGGCGGAACTCTACGCCGCGTTTCTGCCTCAAAACGAGAGCGAAGTAGTGAAAATATATTAATATATATTTAATTTCGTCGATTAGGAATCGAACACATAACCTTTCGTGCTTACTGTCACAGCAATATTAGTTACTTGATACAAGCTTTTTCGAATGGGACTTGAGCCCATACCCATCGTGAAATCAGACATGCCCCACGGCACATAGTAAGTCTCATAATAATCTTCTTAAATAAATCTTCCAAAAGACCTTTAAATCTGTCCCTAAGTCACTTTCTACGAGACTTTCACAGGTGAAATGCAATGTTTGCTGCATATAACGGCTGTCCAATGCAAATCTACTGGGAGTCGTGAACTCACGCTCGGATTAGGGTTGTCAACTTTCATTTACAATAATAAATCGAAAAGATGTATTTAACCGAAAAATAATTGATAGGATTTGTGTCTTATATATAACTTTTTAAATCTTAAGAAAATTGTATTATACTTGTACTTTCTTTAAAAAAGGTTCCTTACGAAAATTGTAACAACGTTGCCAAATAACACTTCACTTCACTTTGAGGCTCTGATATGTATTTTTTCTCGTTATTTGCAGTTAAACTCCATTTTTCACAATTTGGTTAATACAGAATGACATGTTTCAGGCAATCATGATGCATTAGGACCGCCTGTTAACGTAATGGTTGTATTTTCGATTTTCATTTATGTTAAATAATTATTACTCCGCTCCAATAAAACAAAGCTCGGCGTTGAGTTCCGAAGAAGAAGAGAAAGTAGGAAACCGATTGTATAACAGTAGGTTCTTCAGTATCCTCCTATATATACGATACAATATCAAGCTACAAAAGTAACAGGTGGCTTAATGAAATTTTATCAATAATCACAAATATTAAAAAAAAAATTATATATATTTCTCATAATTTTTCATGTGACAAAAATAGCTGATAGAAAATATTTTTAATGATAATTTCGACTATTGTGAATATTTGTTTTTCAAAATGTGTAAAATATGGAATAAATAAATTATTATATAAATAAAATGTTATAATTTTCATACAACAACCAACCCTAAGTATAAATGGCTGACTCATCGCGTTTACTTTCCTTGTCGCTAGCGCTAATCTCATACTTTACAAGGCATATTGTTGTACGTGACATTTTAGTATCGTATATTAATTTTGTTTCTCTAAATATTAAAAAAAACTAAAAGTATGGCTTTCTTTTCATTAAATGTTATTTGAATGATCTAATGAATGTTGGTTTAAATTCTTTATGCGGTATTATTTACATATTTTTCTTTTTATTTTTTGGTTTCACTTTACACCTGTAAGACTTAGTGTTAAGATTTTGAATTAGAGTCATCTAGTCTTGCCAGAATGGGATTGGAACCACAACCATCGCATTACAGTCAAACGCTCTCCCATTGCGCAACAATGGTCTCAATTTATTAAAAAATACTACATTATTTTATGGACTCTAAATGTCTGTATGTTCATCAATAAAATTGTCAAAAAGTATATTATGTTCCAATTTAACCAGCCTATGTTTTGTTAAAATTGATTTATTGGTTTTTGAGACATGCATTTCTAGAACGGATATGTATAATTTACCTACTTAATTGACAGACATTTTAAATTGTAGTTTGATTTATATTTATATTTATTTATATATATATATATATATTTATATAAATATAAATAAAAGCAAAATGAAAAAAACTACAATTTAAAATGTCTGTCAATTAAGTAGGTAAATTATACATATCCGTTCTAGAAATGCATGTCTCAAAAACCAATAAATCAATTTTAACAAAACATAGGCTGGTCGCTAAATTGGAACATAATATACTTTTTGACAATTTTATTGATGAACATACAGACATTTAGAGTCATCTTCTTTAGAAGATATGAGGATTATAAAATAAAGCGTATTATTAATTTTAAAATAATATATATTTAATTATTGTTAAATAAGACAATTCATCTGCGCTTAAAATTAATAATTTAAAACATATTTTTTTAGTACAAAACATAACCTACATATATGTATTTAAACTTAGACATCGTCAATTTAACACAAATCAAAATTTGTGGTCAAACTGACAATAATTTCCTACAGCACCAAATATATAGTAAAGATAATTATGTAGCTTTGAATTGAAATACAGTAATCATTTGATATTTTAAAAAGGAGATTTTAATATATATAATTTAACAGTCATTTTAATGGTGAAAAGATTCAATTCAAGTAAAAAAAATAATTAAAATCAAATAGACACAAAATTTTATTTTATATCTAACCTTCTTAAAATTATTAACTTTAAATGTTTTTGTAAATAATAGCCAAATTTAAGTCACATAAGTATTAATGTTAAGCAAAAAATTAATTTAAATTCAATTTATAGAAGTAAATATTTTTTCAAGTACAACTCCATTACTGTATCTCCCATCCAAACTGCCAGACGATCGGATCTATTAGCTTTTAGTTTCCGTTTTATTCTTCTCCCTTTCCAACAATCTCTTTCTCACTTCTTCTGGATTATATCTCTTTCTATATACTCTTCTAACTCTTCTAACAGGGTTGATGTTACGAGTTCTAACATTCTTCTTCTTAACACTCCCATTTGGTGTAGGGCCTCTATTTTCTTCTAAACGCAAACTTTTCCCACGTCGTGTATTATTAAACAATTCTCGTTGATCTCTTATTGTTGCATCATAAAAGACTTTTCCGTTGACAACAGCTCTTTTTATATTTTCCGTTGTACTCAAAACTCTGGGCGGTCTAACGAATGTTGTTTCACTAACTTCTAGACTTTTATCATTTAATATTTTTGCTTTATCCCTTTCTATATCATCTTTAGATACCTTTTGTATTACACCTCGTCTCTCCGATGTAGGGAATCGGTTACCAAAATTTAAATCAAGGAAATCATTGTCTAAAGATATGCTTTTTGATTCCAAATCTTTTTGTGATCGTTTTTCAACAATTAATTTTCCACCGCGTCTTGAAGCTATTAATCGTCCGATAGCTTCAATTTGTTTTTCTTCTGCTTCTAAAGTCTTTTTATCACATGGTCTTTCTTTTATGTCTTCCAAATCAAAAATTTCTAAAGAACGGGTAAAATCATGTAATTTTCCATCTATGCCTTTAATAAAATCATTTTCTAAGCTTACATTTTCAAGTGGAACAGGTATATCTGTTATATTTATATGTTCATCTATCACAGTCGTTTTCGCAGTCGTTTCAATAGTTACATTTGTCAAAGGTTTAATTGTCGTTGTAAGATTATTTGTAGTAAGATATAGAAAATCCTCGTCATTAGTAATATTTATACGTTTTTCGCTCCGAGGACCACTATCTATAGATCTACTTTCAATGTCATTTTCTATAGGTTTGTCCAGATTGACTCGTTTGCTTTCTATTTGTTCTCGAGATAGAGTAGTTCGTGTATTATATTTTTCTGTTGTAATTGGCGTTTCATTGAACCTAAAGTATGTCATATTTGGTGGAGGCTCTTTATGTAAGTATGCTACGGGCCAATATCTAGAAATACAAAATTGAACGTTATAGCTATAATATTTTTATAAAAATAATTTCATCAAATTAAATTAAATTTAATTGTTACATTAAATCCTATCTACATTTTCTAACATGTTAATATTTAAAATATTAACCAAAAAAATCGTTTTTTTGCGTTTAAAAAATCATACGTATTACCAAATTAACATTACAAATTACAATTCTGCTTTAAAACCTTGTTTTATAGATCCTGTATTGTCAGTTGCATGTAAGAGATCGCTTTTAGCGGTAAGGCCGCCTTTGCACATTGATCTTATGTACTTGTAAATCAAATGTATAATCCAATTGTAAACGTGCAATAAATTGTTATTATTATTATTATTAATACAATATAATTACCTAGGAACTCCTAATCCACTAGTTACTTCATCATCATCACCAGACACGGGAACCCAGACACCAGATCCAGGTGTCCCCGGGTTCCTTTGGTACTTTATATGTGGTCTGTCCTCTGTTGGGACTCGTGTGTATCCTGAATAATGGAATAAATATTTTTTTAGTTAATTCGGATGAGGCAACGGTACAGAGTCTAATTATAAACGTGACGGCTTTGAACCCACAGCCTTTCCTGATATGTACAAAGTGTGAGTGAAATTAGAAAAATCGATGAAGTCAAAACAATGCAGTGCTACCTGGCAAAGGGTTCCCATGTCTATCATAGTACGCTTGGGGTCCATTTTTGTATAAATCGTCCCAATATCGTCTATCCGCTTCCGATAAGTATGATCCAGGCTGGAATTTATCACGATGGGATGACGCTTGTAATGTATCCGTGGGTTTGCCTATTGACGTATCCGGGCGGGGACGGACAGCTTCTGTAAATTTATTTATTTTTATTATTTTTTTTTTTAATTTATTTTTTTCTAAATGTTATATATTAGGCAAGATTTTTAAAATAAACCAAAATGATTAACATTGTTAAATAAAATAAAGACTTGATTAAAAAACAAATATCACCTCGGGTTCCAAGAGACGGATGTGGTACTTTGTGTTGGTGGTACGGATAATATTTCTCACTACACGGCCGCCATTGATCAGGCTCTGGGCCTACGTAGCACCTGCATAAATATAATATTTATATATAAAAAAATAATACTATTAATATTTTATATTATAAAAATAAAAAATTGCAGAAAGAACAATAAGATAACACTTAAATATTATATTGACTAATTATACATGTTATATTGACTAATTGTACATTTCACCGTCCATACTTTAAATAAAAAACCTTACTAAATTCTCCGTAAATTAAAAAAAAGAATTTGAATTCAAATCAAAATGTAAAAAAATACAAAAAAAATATGCCCCGGGTGAGGATCGAACTCACGACCTTAAGATTATGAGACTTACGCGCTGCCTACTGCGCTACCGAGGCTTGGGAACAACATACGAAATAGGTCAACTGATCACTGAAAGAGTTGCTAAAAATAATTTCATTGAAATGTGCTAATAATATTTTTTTTCAATTTCACACTGTATCCCGAAATTAACAGGGTCAGCAGATGGAACCTAG